>JAXCLR010009903.1:0-13778 GCA_035584095.1 Annona squamosa | reverse complement strand
CTAAGGTAAAAAGGTAAGGACTCAAGGCTGAGCCTTGATGTAAATCTATTTTAACTGGGAAGACATTAGTATCTCCACTAATGGTTCTCACATTTGTAATAGCCCCCTCATACATATCTTTAATAATATCAATGTATATGTCATTAATTCCTTTTTTTCTCATCACTTGCCATATTAACTTCCTTAACACTCGATCATAAGCTTTTTCTAAATCAATAAAAATCATGTATAAGTTCTTTTTCTTCTCTCTATACTTTTTAAATAGTTGTCTAAGTAAGAAAATAGCTTCAATAGTTGATCTTCCCAACATAAAACTAAATTGATTTTCACATGCATTGAACAAATACATGTGATTTACATGTGAATTAATTGAATTTTGAATTATGCCACATTTTGAATTAAGGTTTCCATTGGAAACGGTGATTAAAATTTTAATCACCGGAGCTCAAAGTGCATTGGTATGACCCGAGGGACTTAATTAAGATTTAAAGGTAACAATGGTTCATGAATAATCATGTTAATAGTCATGAATTAATTTATGGAAATTAAAATGTAAATATGAAATTAATGTGAAAAATGATCAAAAATTGTAATTCGAAGTACACAAAGAGGATTTCGATGAAATTTGAAACGTAAGCTCACGACAGTGGGCCCAATCATGTGAATGGATTGGATTATGAAAATTATGATGGAATTAAGGCAACGATTAATCATTTTTAGCCTACACTCCAAAGACAAATTCAAGTGATCATAACTTGAGTTGAAAAAACTTAGTTTGAGACGAAACTCAAGCGCGATGGATAAATTGATGAGATAAGCAATATGGTGAGAATGGGTTAAGATAATTATCAAGGAATTTGCTTAATCTAAAAGGACGAAACCCATTTATGGAGGAAAAGACAAAGCAATTAAGCATGGGGTTGAGGTGGCAAGAGATGCATGGATTAGCACCCAAAAATCATATTTTTTTATTTTTTTAAAATCCTAAAATATCCATGTAATTAGCCTGACATCTAGCATAGTTAATGAGAGATTAAATGGGCTGGAAATATTAGCCACAAAATGCCAAAAGTGTCAACAAGGTGGACGTCCCATGTGTGGACAACAACATGTCCATTTAATGCTTGATTTTGGTAATTTTTCTTCAAGATAATTACCCAATTTTACTTGGGTAAAAATTATCCAAGTGTTAAGGGATAAGTGCACATTTATGAGAACTTTAAATGGGATCAAAAAAGAATATAATTGCTGAAAAATTCCAGCAACAAACCCAAGTGGACGTCCATAGCAAGAGAAAAAGAGAAAAGAGAGGAAACTAAGGAGAGAAAAAAATTCAGCAAGCCCCACATGACCCCAGCAGCAAGGAAAGGGAGAAAAGAGAAGGAAGATAAGAAGGAAAAGCTTGGTAGCAAGCTTGGGAAGCTCGGGGCAAAGATTTAACCAAGTCGGGTAGGTACCCATTGAGTTTAAGTCTTCCAATTTTCAAATTTCCTTCTCGGTTTTGAACCATGATTTAAATTCATAAAAGAACTCTTAAAGGACATGTTATGATACCCTTAAATTGGGTATTTAATGAAAATTAAATGGCATAAATGAAAGCAAGCATTCAAGGGAGTTAAATGTGTACTAAGATGTGATTTTTGGTGGAAATCACCACTTGAACCCTCTTGAATCTATATGAAATATTGCTGCCTGAGTTGAGAATCATGATTAGGATATAAATTATGATTTAATATAAGTCCTATGATAATTTATGAATAAGCTACTGATTTTATAAGGTATGGAACTTAGGGTTGCATATATGACCCGATTTTTCCATTTTTATGTTAAAAATGGTATGAAAATGAGATTAAATTATTTATGAAATTTATGCAAGGTAAAATACCCTAGGATCAGGGTACTTTGGTTGCCCAAAAGGATTTGAGAAGATAAGCCCCAAATCTGATTTTTATGAATTTTATAAAAAGATGTCCAAATGGGGTGAAAACGATATTCGAAATGGGTAAGTTGGTGTATGGAAACCATTTAATTATGGAATTCAAATATGTGTTAATACCATGGATTTGGGTTAGGAAAGGTTGGATTAACTGCTGAAAATTCAGAATTATAAAACTATTTAAGGTTAAGTACAGAAAGATACATTAAAAGTGTGAAAAATGGGTTCCAAAGTTGCTGTTCTGGAATCCAATGATTAGTGGATTAAAATTCCATAAAAATACCCTAAATGAAGGTTAAGTAAGGATTTTAATCATGCTGAATTATGGACTAAGTTGTTGAATTGGAAAATGTTATGAAATGTATCATATATGTGTTATGAAATGGGTATATGTGGAAGGATGGTCATGCATAAGTGGTAAATGACTTATGTAAATTGATTTTGTGTAAAAATTCATGAGAATATGATAAATTTCATGAATATACTACTGTTTATATGTATGATGTTAATCTCAAATTTTGGAATTAGTTAATGAGGCTTAAGCAACAATGTGTGCTTAAGATGAGCACCGATATGTAAAATTTTAGAAAAATAAGTGAAAAATGGTATAAGAAAGGTAATGAGCCATTAGATAATGATTATTGAATAATTATTAAGTGATTGAATTATTACCCTACTTATAGGATTAAATGCAATTCGACTTGAAAAGTCAAATGGACAATGTATGTTAATGAAAATGGGTTGGAAACTAAGTTGGATGCAAACGAAAGAAATATATGAATATTATATCATTCTCATGTAGGCAAGGGCAAAGAAAAGTCAGACTCGGAAAGCTAACGTGAGATAGGTAAGCAAACGAATTTTCTAAAATGATGCTTTCTTTTATTTTCATTACAAGGTATTTAAGGATAGTCATTCCTTGTCGAAATGTATGTTGAAATGTTATTCTATTGAAATAAATGATTGCTTATTGTGTCGCAATTATTCATGAAAAGTGATTATGTATGGATTTGAAATTATGTTTCATCGAAATAATGTTTAAAAGAGATTGTGCAAAGAATTCTTTACATGAGAATGACAAGTTCCTTGTGTAAAAGGTATATAATACCAAGGTAACTAAAAGTCATGCATTGAATGGAAATCAAGTAGGCTAGTCAAGGCAGAAAGCAGAACAAGGAGTCCGCCCTTGACGTTGCCAAGTCGGTAGGTACGACACCAAGGATGAAAAGGACCATGCTATGAAAGAATGTTTCCCATGCTAGCGTATCGTCACATGTAGGATAATGTCATGAATGGAAATGATGAATTTGCACATCCAAAGTTTATGAAAGTTTTTATGAAAAAGTTTCTGCTCCGCAGGTAGTTGATCACTTGCTAAGTATTTCTACTGAATAGAGAGAAATACTTTTAAGCAATGTTGCATTCAAAATGAATTGCCTATAAAATATACAGCTTGCTTAATGAATTTTGACTCACATTTTTGTTTCCTAAACCCATAGATAGGTGAAAGAAAAGACCTAGCAAAGGAGCAAGAGCTAACTATTGAAGAAATGAAAAAATATTATAAGTTTTCATGTTTGTGAAAAACTTAAGTTGGATGGTTGTAAAATAATTTGATGTTTTATGTTGTCATCTATGGATGATATATGCAGTGACATCTGATTTATGAGAAAGTTCAAAAATATCATGAATATCATGTTTAGTTACGAAATTATTGGGTGGACTCGTAACTAAACATGCATAGGATGGAAAAATAGAAGAAAATAAATTCCTAAGGAACCATATTTAATTGGATAAATATCCCCGTCGTGTGATAGAGCAACAATCCTGATCACGTTTACCAGTTAATAGATCCCGAAGTAAGGTTGTGACACTTGGGCTGGGGCGCCACATATACATATATATTATTTTCAAAAACTAATTTTTCCAACGTGGATACTCTCCGACTGACAGTTTGAATTGATACACGGGTTAAGTATATTTTTTTAATATATATGTGTTATTAAAAGTATATATATACATATATATTATTTTCAAAAAACTACTTTTCCCAACGTGGATACTCTCCGACTGGCAGGTTGAATTGACATGCAGGTTAAATATTTTTCTCCTTAAAAAAAAATATTTTTTCAATATATAAAAATATATATATACATATATATTATTTTCAAAAACTATTTTTCCCAACATGGATATTTCGACTAGAGGGTTGAATTGACATGCGAGTTAAGTATTTTTCTCCTTCGAAAAATATATATATTTCTATATAAGATATATATTATTATTGAAAAAAGAGAAAAATCAACTTTGGGCCTTATAAACTTACCATGCCAACTAATGACGCCGTCGAAACGGAGTCATCAAACCCCACTTGGTTTTCATGATTTGAGCAATCAAATCATTATGGATTTATGTAGATCATACTCTTACTATAATAAGAAATATTTTTTGTGGTGGACCTATTGCTGTCACTTCACCCTCATCTGGGGAATGGGTGTGACCCGCTGGATTCGCTAAATGCTACCTGCAGACATGCAAATTCAAAAAGAGAAAGAGGTTGCTTTGCATTAGGGAATTATAAAAATTCTCTTCTTTACTCAAGATTGGGAATCTATAGATCCATTGCAAATTGCACAAGTGTAAATTTTACACAGCTCACCTACAAAAACTAAGGTGGGAAATTTCCACTCATACCTTTTCATTAGGTGTAACAACTAGCACCCCATATTTGAGCCTAAAACCATTCCAACATGCCCACCTAGACCCAAAACCCCTCAACAGGCCTAAAGAGACCCAAAAACTTTTCAATAAGCCCATTTGGACCCAAAAGTCTTCAGCAAACCCAGAAAAGACCCAAAACTTTTCAGCAAACCCACCTGGGCCCAAAATTCTTTAATAGGCCCAGAAAAAGCCCAAAACTCTCAAAAACCTCTTCATCAACCCATTTGGGTCCAAAACTTTTCAAAGAGAAAAAAAAAGAGAAAGCCCAGTTAGGCCCAAAACTTTTCTCAACAAGCCAAGTTGGGCCTAATGTGAAACCTTGACAAAATACGCGTCATTTCGACATTGTAACATTAGATTCTTTTATAATTATTTTTATGATAAATGAAAATTCATAAATTATATTGATAGATATGTGTATTGGAGATTGAAATAATGTAATTAGGAATTTAACCCCGTGAATAGTGCCTCATGAATAGTAATCGAGGATTAAGACACGTGATTAAGAGTTAATCACATAGATTAACTTAATCACAAAAAGATAATACAGAGATTTAATCACTACAAGATGAAATAGCAATTCTTTGTGATATTTTAATCAAATTTTGGATTTTTGTGGAAAAATAAAGAAAAATTCATAAGTTGCAATCCGAGAGTCAAATTTTGATAAAAATTTTTGTGAATGGTTAAAAAGTCATAATAGTCATGATGAATGAGTTAAGATATGATGAAAATCATAAATTAAAGGTCAAAATGGAACATCAAAACAAGATCAAAAAGTAGCTAACTTTTAATTAAATTCTACTTTTGACTTTTTAAATAAAATAAATAATAAAAAAATAAAAAAATTAATGCAAAGCAGCTGCAGCAGGGGACGTGACCGGGGGCAGTTGGGAGGCTTTTACCATGATGAATGGTCCATAATCATCATCATCTTTAATCAACGGCTAAGATTTGTTTAGCCTAAATTAAATAATTTTAGAAATTAAAAAAATAGGTAAAAAAATAAGGATGCATAGGGTGGCTGGAGAAGGCCTAGGGGGGAAAGCACATGGATCAAAGAATTTTTTAAAACTTAAAAAGAAATACCAATTTATAAATAAATACCTCAAAGCTAGGGGTAAATTCTAAATTCTTGAAAAATGAAACCCTATAAATAGGGTAGCAGGGAGAACATCCAATGGTATCAAATTCAAGCTCCACTTAAGCCATTCCAAGCCCCCAAACCATCCCACACGTCCATGGAAAGAAGGGAGTAAGTTAAAAAGAGAAAAGTGTGAGAAAAAGAGGCGTATCTCTACTTTACGTAAGTTATTTCTACCCAAATTTCTTTTAGATGTTAAGTAAGATAAAATCATACTCATATAATGCCTAAGCATGAGAAAATAAGTATAGATATAATGCATAATTGAAATTATGTCAAAGCATCAAAAATTTAGAGCGAAGATAGAACATTTAGGAAAATAATATATGATATGTGAAAATAATGCTCCAAAATTAATAAATAATGATTGGGATGGATGAATATGATGTTGGGATGATGATATATTAATTTCATAATTTTTGCAATTAAGGATTATGCTTAAATGAATTTATGTTGATTTTTAGTATATGAAGAAAGTGATTTTTTTAGTCAAGTAAATGATGATAAATTCAAGATTTATAAATTTTTTCATGATGTACTAAGCATAAACTATGTCATGGTATTTTTTATTTCTGGAAAAAATATTAATTTTTGAAACCCATGAACAGTAACCACGTTACTGTGAACAGTAATTACGATAGTAATTTGCTACAGTGACAACGTGATTTTGAAAAAAATTTAAGATTATTATTTAAATATAAAGATAAATTTTTTGAAGAATCTATGGATAAAAATATTTGTATAAAGAAAAAATGCCCAAATATTACAAAGCATGTATGGGAAGCAGCTTAAATAGAAGAAATAAAATATTATTTTTTCATAAATAGGAAAAGGAAAAGAGAAGGTCGAAGACACCCACTAAGAAGGTAAGCAAGTTATATCTTTTACAAATTATTTCTAACATGCTTGCAAATTGTTGTAAATTGCTCTATGAAATTTATTTAAAGTTGGCCATACCTATAATTGCTTTACACGAACTGAAGTTTGCTTTGTTAAATTCTTTGTTAAATGCTTTTATGAAATTATTTATGATTTGCAAATATCATGTCGGTATGTGTATGTAAATGAGCATGTGCACGAGGAATAAGCCTTAGTTGAGGTAGTAAGCGAACCGAATATCTTCCTTACTATTGCCAAGTCGCTTATATAGGCTCAAGCCGGCAGCGACCTTCCTGAGATGGGATATAAATGTTGTATATGTGAATATTTATGCAAAGACAATTATGTTAATTTGGAGATGGATATGAATATTTTTATTCCAATGAAAATGTTTATATAATAGTTTTTTATTATAATGTGCTATGTGTAATATATTTCATGATGGATGAATGATGGAAATCTTTCATGTATTGATAATTTAAAAAAATTTCTATCGTGTGATCAGGGCAACAATCTTGAATCACGTTTACCAATCAAAACTATCCTGGATTAAGGCTTCTAAGCACCTCAGTTCGGGGCGCCATAAAAGTTGGTATCAGAGCATGGATTGGTAAATAGGCAAAACAGAAAGGCAATGATCAAGTTAAAATACATGAAATTATGATTATGATGCATTAATTATTATTTATGACACTGTATAATATATATGAATTACATGTTTAAAATTTTACTGGGGAATTAATTAAGCATTTATTTTTCAAAACTTAACAAACAACGAGAGGGGAATCTTCCTTTCCCCCTTCTCCCAAGGGAGGCCGAAACAAATGGTGAACCTGACATGAAACATTCTTTCTTCATCTTTAAGAGCTAGAAACTATAGTCTTTGTATGTTTACTTAATCTTTTACTATTGACACTCTTGAGTGCTCTTTTGCAGATCTCATGACGTGATCGACGGCTTTTGGATTCTTGCACAATGGTTGCTTCGCTATTATCGAAGTCAAGGGATATGGATATGGCTATCCCTCATCACTTCATTCGCGTACCAGAAAAATCAGAGCATCGTGTCTATCGACACATTGATTACTCTCCAACGGCAATTAAGCAAAGGAGAGATCGATCTGTACCACTCAAGAAGCCTCTTATTGTCCAGGGACCTCATGCTACTGCCGCTTCTAGGACCACTTCTATCCGATCGACAAAGTTTTCATAGGCGCCAACCCGAATGGGGACCACCTGCTCTACGGTTGCAATATGCCAAGAAGCCTGCCCATTGGTTCACCATGCCGACCCAACTAGCTGCACAACAACCTGCAAGACTGTCCATCTTGCAACCCAACTTCACGAGAAGGTCTGCAAGGCGATCTGCTGCAGCTCAGCTTGCACCAACCTATCAGCAAAAGGGTGCCTTACTAGCCAATGCTTCCTAGGCTGGGAACAAAGCTACATCAAATCCTGTCCACTATACTATTACCTACCAGTTCAGTCGATCTGCCTCAAGGGTTATCAACCTAGCTTTTCGACCTGACAAAGATGACACCTAGGGGCAGGAAAACTTAAGAAAATCAGCCAAGGTATCTCGGCCTGATGCTCCGCTAGTTGACAGAAGGGATGACCGACTCAAGCCACAAGGACCTATTATTGTCCGACCCAATTTAGGCACCTTACGATTCATCATTCCTAATCCGACATACTCGCCTCATCAGCCAACTACTACTCTGTCCAGTTTACAAGCTATAGCTAAGTCTCTAGGTCACCATGATGTTGCCAACATAGTGAGAGTTCCTCATCACACATTAAGTAAATAAAAGAAGTAGATACAATAGAAAAAGCAGTTCGGGAAAACAACTTCTTGTTTAAACTTGAAAGCTTTGCCACCACTACCACCAGGGCCAAGGAACAAGCTGTTCTCACACCCCTGACAAAGGGGTGACCTACAAAAGGAGCCACTGCAAAATGCTCACAAATTAAGAGTGTCTCAAAAGCCAAAGCTCTCTAATAGGTGGCGGTATCCTCAAAAGCGTCATGCAACGTACCCACGTTCGGTGCGATCTTGATTCCAAACTTTATACACAGAAATCAATTTGCCTCATTAATCAGATTAAGGGAGGATTTGACATATGTGCCTATTGTGGCGCTGTCATGGGAAAAACACTAAATGCCATATCCCAAAATAGAAGCTAAAAGGAGGAGGCACCTCCTTCAAATGGTAGAAGTCAACATGGTAAACCTCACCAAGCCGAGTACTTTACAAATCTCTAAAATGCTGACTCGGTCAAGGGCAGCCACAATACCCATCACACCCCCTTCTGCAGTCTCTCTCATCCTGAAGGTATCAAAGCTTCTCTCCTGAGAGGGCCAATTTGAAGCCTCTTACATGGTAGGCGAAGAAGAAGAGGTTCTTACACCCAAGTCCCAGCTCATTCATGATCTCCAGGAGGAAATTAAGCGTATGAAACGGGCTATGGAAACTCTAGGCGATAAGACAACGAGTTCCCATCAGCCGCCATCACCGAGGAACCATCAATCAGTCTATCAGCTCGAGAAACCAATCAAGCAGCGGACCGAGGAAGATAAAAATGCAAAATTGGAATAAGGCTTTTTGTAATTCAATAATCTGCGTATCAATACCCCTCGAACTCAAGACGCATGAATAAACACACCCATGGGGTCTCCATCCGGGTTTGTCGTGTAGAAGGAGATGGTGCATCAGCTTATGGCTAAATGCTTTCGTCGCCAGGCACCTCAACTTACTAGGGTCCCTACAATGACAATCAACAGGCCTTATCCCCTAGATGTTGAAGTGGAGTTGCTACCTAGGGATTTGAAGCCACCAAAGATCTAATTCGATGGGACTGAGAGTGTGCTAAAGCACTTGGCATCATTCAACTATGCCATGGGCAACTGGGTTCAAATTTTTGTCTTTGAAAGTTCCCCAATACCCTTTCTGGTGATATTTTTCAGTGGTACATATCCCTCCTGACTAGCTCGATGAGAACATGGAAAGAGATGAAGGAAATGTTCACCTCCCGATTTATTGATACTACATGAAAAGTACAACTATCGGAAATATCAACCTTGTCTTAAAAGAAAGATGAGCCAGTAGAAGACTACATCACCAAATGGCAGAGGGTTGCTAACTAGTGTCAAGCACCCCTCTCTCAGGCAATGAAGGTCAATCTTTATTGGATTGACATCAAGACGGAGATTTCAAGCCTTAACCATAGAAGTTTGTCAAAAAGAGTATTTATTGTCTCAACAAAACACCTAGAAGGAGTCATCCACAACCACTACACTTAAGAAGAAGAAAGCTGGAGAGACCTCTATGAACACCACGGAGGTTAAGAAGCAGCCAAAGAAAGTAATGTCACCCGCAAAAGAGCAGCCTACAAAGCCTTTCCGAAGAGAGGAAATCTAAGATGCCTTCGGGGAGGATGATGTGGAGATATTATTCCAACATCTCATGTCAACCAGGCTGTTCGAGTGCCAGCCCCAGAAAGGCCGAAAGAAGCTGGACGTGCATATCATCAGCAATATTGCAGTTATCACCAATATGTCGGTCACCCCAACAAGAAGTGTTGGGATCTTCAAGCAATATTGCAAGACTATATTGAAAAGGGGATTATAAAGCTTAGTCCCCCAGTGCAGTTGGGATCGCCTAGAAAGATGATTGGGAGGTAGTTCGAAAACCGGCAAGTCTAAAATGAACAAAAAGAAGACTCAAAAATCTATATAGAGAACATAAAAGAATCAGGGATAAGGTCATTCTCCCTTTCTTCTCAATGTATTTGAGGCAATCCTCACAGGTGTAACCATTCTTGATCATGGACTTTCATCAGCCCTAGTTGTTACTCCCATTCTACCAATGGCTTGCTGGTAGATCATCTCCACTAGCAAAAAAAATGTACATTTTTGAGGAATTGCATAACATTACGCCATGTGAGTTCCCTGAGGATGGTCCATTTTAGGACAAGAAAGGAGAGACTGAAACTTGCTATATAAATATGTTCGCGCCCAAACATGCAAATCAATGAAGAACTGCCTCAATGCTCATCCCTAACTATATCAAGTTTGAAGTTGGGATGTCACCAGTAAACCACATTATCACATGTTTGCAAGAATCTCGACTACTGCTAGCATTCTGGGAAACCAAAGTGGAATACTTCCGGTACTCACTGGGGGAATCAGTGATATCTTGGTACCAAGATAATCAAATCAAAAAAATTATCGAGTGGGTTATCTTGGTAGACGCATTCTTGGTCCGCTTCCTATCAAGACAAAGAGAGCAGTTCCCTAGTAATTACTTGAAGGAAATACAATATAGTAAAGAATCCACTGCTCATTATGTAAATTATCTCAGAGACAGTACATGGAGCGATCCCTTAGCCATATGGTTGCCTGAACCTAAAGTGGTCACTAAGTACCTTTCAAATATAGTATGCCCTCCGACTGACAACAGGTACAAGACCTTTGGGGCCAAAACTTTCATTAAGGCAATCCGGTGCGTTGGCAACGAAGGCTTCAAACAAGAGGCAATTTTTAGCAATGCCGATGGTTTTAGGAGGACAAATCAACTCCAAGTCCCACGTACTATATTTAAACAATGTGCCCATCCTTCGAGTGTTCCCTTTCTTAACTAGGGAGTTAAGCTATGATTGGCTGCATATTCAATTATTTCATGAGAATCATACATATGCATTACCGCACTTGTATGATTATTCACTGGCGATTTGCTAAATGGGGCAGACAGAAGAGTTCACACTTGGACACTTTGTCTTGAGCTTGGCCCATGACAGTTGCACTCTTTTCTGGATCTCCTCACTCCCCAAAGAAGCATTTGGTTCATGGAAAGAGTTCGTTGATATGTTTATCCTAAGATTCCACGAATATGGCACAGAGTTCCCTCCAGAGATGATAGAAGTCATGCACCTCCTATCAGAAAAATCTTAGTATGACTACATTTTGAGATGAATAAATTGCAGAATAATCAACCAACAATGCCATAAAGAAGAAATCATGGTTCACTAGTGCATCAAGTCAATGAGTGGGTATTTCCTTGAAATTCCAAAAGTGCAGCCATCAAGTTGAAGAGGACGTTCTTATAATCCTTCGATCTGGTCGAATCACATCAGAAAATATAGGTAAAGCCCCGGTGCAAGAAATTCGTACTCGGCCAAAACAGCACATACCAGCCAATCATGGAAAATTCTCATAAGCTATGATGTGCTTGAACACTTAAAGTGACTTCCTGCTTGACTCAGTATTTACGATGCCTTGCAGTTGCCGTAAGAAGCCAGGGATGCACTAGTTAGTGCTCTGACAAACAAGAATGTCCATGTTGCTTACCTGATCAATGCCACTGAATGTGATATGATCATCTCATTCATTGATGAGGATACGTTTCTTGGAGACATTAATCACAACCGACCTTTATATATTACGGGCAACCTAGCCGTGAACTAGTTAACAGAATTATGATCTATGTTGAGTCCGCGATTAACATCCTGCTCCTTCAAACAATGAGGAGAATCGGGATTTCTCCATCAGCATTAAAAGACACTAGTGTGATGATTCACGGGTTTAATCAAGGGACTCAAAAGGCCATGGGCCTAATTGAGTTGAAACTAAGCACAGAAGACTTCTGCACCGAAATCTCATGCTTTATGATCAATGCTCCAACCTCATATAACTTGCTACTAGGGAAACCTTGGCTCCACAGTAATAAGATCATCGCATCAACGGTGCACCAATGCTTCAAATACTATAAGGCTGGAGTCAAAAAAGGATCTTTGTAGACCAGATCATTCACAGTGGCGGAATTATTTTACTCCGATACTAAGTATTATGACTTGGCATCTTCTATCAACAATTCAATAAAAGCAATCGAAACGACTACATTAGAAGGTCAACAGGAGGTATCACAAGCTCCTCCCGCCCCAATAAGCACAGACATATTCCCAAGGGGTGAGAAGACAGAAGGTCGAGGTCGTGGTCATGGACGAGGGGCGACAGAACCAAGGGCTCAATTTTAAAATAAATTTAAAAATATGAGCTTCGATCCAGTGCAACCACTACCACAACAACGATAGAGGGCAGTCATACCAGCTCCTACCAGTTATAGCAACACTGCTGCAGGCTCACAATTCTACTTATACCTAGAAGTCCTAAAAAAGGTTGCTAAATCGCATCGAGCCAATTCCCCTAGATTTGATGTGGATCTGGAAGCTCTTTGAAGATTCCAAAACCAAGCCAGTGAGGAAGCCAAGTCACTTTGTTGTGAGAGTGATGGAATGGCCACTGAGGCCGCTCACCAAAACCAAAAACCTAGGGAAGCACTCAACAAAGTTTTAGCAATGTGTGTGGGGTTTAATGTATCTACTCCAAGTGTACGGGGACCTCAAGATGAAAAACTTGCTAAAAAATATTTTGTAAAGCAATATAATAAAGTTTACAGTAGCCCTAATAAATCCTCCTGCTTGCCCACTGCTAAGCTCAAGAAATGGAATTTCCATCGCTATAGCAAAGAAAGCAAGAAAATCATGAATTTAATAGGATTCTACCTCGACAAAACACATCTATCAGGCCTTGAAAGTGGCATCCCTATCCCGTTATCTGAAAGACCTCCTGGTTATCAAAAGGATAACAAAAGACTAGGCCTCAAGTACAAAGAAGAAAAAGATGTTGACTTCTCTGCCACTTACTGCATCTCTACAAATGAGAACTCCAGCAACGATGAAGAGGCATTAATGGAACTAGAGGACGCCCCACCTGCGATCAAAGATGGAGCGCAACCCACTATTGATGTACTAGAGGAATTCAATCTCAGAACTGAGAAGAACCCGAGACTCATTTTTATTGCCAAAAACCTAGCTGAAAAAGAAAGGGTGGCGTTGATGCAGTTTTTGAGTGAATTCAAAGATATTTTTACTTGGGGGTATTCCGAGCTGCTAGGGCTCAACCCTGCGGTTGCAATGCACCATCTGCATATTACGCGGAATAAAAAGCCAGTCAAGCAAGCTCCAAGAAGGTTTCGACCAGAGCTCGAAGAACAAATCATCAAGGAAGTTGAAAAAATTCATTGATGCTGAATTCATTCGGA
>JAXCLR010009902.1:0-13790 GCA_035584095.1 Annona squamosa | reverse complement strand
TTCCACTAAACCATTCATAATTCATATGTATATGCCAAATGCATATACATAACTCTTTCTTGGGTCAGGGTATCACACATGCTCTCGGGGTCGTGCGGCCATTGGATCACTTACGAAAATCCAGAATCATCAGATTTAGCAGGCGATTTGAGGCAGGGTAATTTGCCTGCAGGTCCCTATCAAAGGTGTGTTAGGCTATCAGTGCTACTGTTTTTTCGGTTTTGCAAAATGGTAATGCAAATTTGAATATACAACAGCCGAAAATCGCACACGAGTAGAAATCTACCCTATCCTCTCCCCGCCCTTGACACCCGACCCCTCTCCCTTGTCCTCCCTCCGTGCATGATTGCTGCTCCATCTATAGTCGAACCTCTCCCCATGCCCGATCACCGCCTGAAACTTATCCCCTCTCCTCTCCCTGCGCCCAACCAAGCCTCGACCCCTCTCCTCTGAGCGAGCCTTTATCAAGCACTCACGACCCCAGATCGGGATCTGCTCTCTGCCCTCTCCGGCACTAATCCTCTCCCCATGCCTGATTGCCACCCTACCCCGAGCCCCTCTCCTCTCCTCGCGGCCAACCGACCCTTGACTCGTCTCCTCCAAGCAAGCCACTGTCATGCACTCACTGTAGCAAATCGAGATCTGCTCTTTGCCCTCTTCGGCTCCTAACTGCCGTTAGAGTTGCGACGAAGGTATCATCTCTCCCAGTTGTAAGTTTTCCTCCACCTCTTCTTCTTCATTTCATTTCTCTCTTTCCCATTTCTGCGTAGCTCCTGATGAGGTAAGGGTAGCCTGTAAAAAAAGCCACTAAATAGTCCATCCAAAAAAATAGAAAGAAAGCCACTGAATATATGATGCAGCTAGTTGGACGGATCTGTCGATCTGCTGGGCAACCAATCCAATGACAAATATGACAATACCAAATTGTGTGTATCTGATGAAATCAGAAATGTCTCTTTGTTGAATCTGAATGATAGGCTTCTTCCATTTTTGTCTCATGTGACTTTCACCTCTGCATATTTTAATAGGATTGTTGAATAAATTTTTGTTCAAGTTTGAGAGATAGGATCATAGAAAATGAACGCAAAATAATGTTGCTAGCACAATATTCAAATCGATGCAATGGGTAGCATTCTGGAAAAATGTTGGGCTCTAATTAACATATTTGAGTAAATTAAATATAGGTCCATTTTCAAGATTGTATGCAAAATAAAGGAACTTTCTTATATGTATGATGATATGAATAGCCTCATGCATTGCGTTGTCCATTACATCACACATTAAAAAGGAAAAACAGGGGAAAGAAGAAATAGAGATCACGTAGAGACAAAAAAGGTTCTATGAAACATCTCTTCCAAATTCTGTCCAGATTCTCCCAATTGAACATACCCATATTAGTTCTCCCCAAATCAACTTACAACACCCACATGCAAAATCTCAAAAGCCAAATAAATAAATAGATGAACATAGAAGACCATGTAAATTATCTCACTGAATCATTGTAATGCATTTTTTTGTTTAAATTATAATACAAAAGGAGCAAAAATTGATTTCATCTTTATGTACATAATGTTGTGGGGGCACATTTGACATTTGTACGTATAATAGATGTCAATTTTTGTATGAAAGTAATGACATAGTCATCTAAGGAATTTTAGGTGAAATGTTATAAGTGTTAAGAAAAATTTTTAATTGTTATGAGTATTATGAGGAAAATTTTTTCTTAATTGTCTACAGATTCTTTACTAGATATGGTTGAGGTAAGGGTAGAAACTTGTGAAGAGGTATGCCTTTGTCCTTTTTCTCCCGACTTAATCTAATATTGATTCTAGTTTTGCATATAGAAGCTACATGTTCTAAGCAATATTATGGTAGCTTGGTCATATATGAAGATAGTGTTGAATCACTTCTATTACATACATATGACTTTGCATTCATTTTTTTTATCTAATTTGATAGCTTTGAAAGTTCAATGCTCTCAAATCCTTTGATTTGATGTCTAACTGCTCGTCTACTTTGTATCTGGTTTGGACTGCTCACAATCAAATTAGAAATAATTTCTTTCCAAAATCTTCAATTTGTTTGCTAACTGGTTCTCTTTGCAAATGGCTAAGACAAAGTTTTTTTTTAATTATGTGAGAAACATCCTATGAACTTTGGTCTTAGTAGATGAACATCCGAGATAAATCCTTTATTTCGTAAGACAGATTTTGCGATGGTCATCCACCATGGTAGGTGCCATTGTGGGCAAGTTCATATTGATACTATTTACAGAGAAGTTATTAATCAATTTTAAATGCGTAGTTTTGTGAATTTTATTTTATTACCACAAAGAAAGGATATAGAAGATTGAATGCTAGTGTCTCTTGCCTAAGCATTATAGATATATGTGAGAAAATGCAACTATATTTATTGAGTGCTTCAGTTTCCTTTAAATTTGCAGCTGTTGGGGCTTGTGTTTAGTCATTGAGTGTCAGGCAAGAAGTTTTGGGTGCATTGCACCCTACTGCAGTGAGAGGTACATATGCCAACTCAGTTAGCCTGCATCACTTGTGAAAATATAAACCCCATTTAATGTAGTCACTGCATGAATAGTTAGGCACTTTCAACTTCAAAAACATATAATCCCAAACAATGCCTCTATTTCTGATATTGATCAGTTTGGAATTTCGTCTCCTTATCTATACCTAGAGAATCTTTAAGACAACTAATCTGCCTGTTAGAGTAATGAAGAACAGCATTCAGCTGTGAAGGTGTTTGCATGTCTGAAAGAGATAAGGAATCTATAACTAATTTAATTTACTATAAACACAATTGGTCGTAACTAATATGATTTGCATGTTAGATATTGTTCTATACCTTTTTTCCATGGACATAGCATATTCACACATGTTTGTTTAATTTAAAATTTTATTTAAATCATGTGGTGTTTAGTGTAGATATTATAACATGGATGCCAATGTGGGTGATAACTTGATAGCATAGCTTATCTCTCCAACTGAAACCAATGTATCATAACAAGGTAGAAATACAGATGCTGGACAGGCATCCAATATTGGTGTAGTACTTATGGATGATATGGCAACGGTTGCTAGTGGATGTATTATCTCAAGTCCGTTAAATTTGATAGAGTCAGATGATGTAAGAGACAGTTTCATACCTGTCACTCCACTTGAAATGAAACCCACAATTGGAATGAAATTTCATTTGCTTGAAGATGTCTTCAAATTTTATAATGAATATGCTTGGTTCAGTGGTTTTAATATTTAGAAAGATAGGACAAGGGTGCTAAAATATAGATTTATCTCTATGTGTATCCTCAGATGCTTTAAGCCTGGAATTCAAGAAGAAAAATGTAAGGAGCTTCACACCCGAAAATTGGCATCATGTCGTGTTACATGTTGTGATTGTCCAGCTAAAATTATAGTAAACCTAAAATCAGAAAGTGACACTTATCATGTGAGTCAATTTATTAAGGCACATAATCATGTCTTAGCTACCCCTAGAAAGAGGTATTGGCTGCGGTCACATAGGAAGGTAATTGAAGAACAGTTGAGCATGATCTCAAGTCTAAAATCATCAGGTATTGGTGTGTCATAGTCACTTGATTTCATGTCTACCGAAGCAGGGGCCATGATCAACTTAGATTCACGGAGGTGGATGCGAGAAATGCGTTGAAGCAAAAAAGGCAAGCCTTGCATGGGAATGATGCAAAAGAGCTACTAGGGTACTTTCGAAGAAAGAGCATATATGATCCCGATTTCACTTGGTAAGTTCGAGTCGAGGAAGAGATGAGATTAGCATCATGTTTTTGGGTAGATTGCCAGTCAAAGGTAGATTACATGGCTTTTAGTGTTGTATTCTTTGACACCACATATAAAACAAATGAATATGATATGCCATTTGGGCCATTCGCTAGCGTTAACCACCATATGCAGACTTGCTGATTTGGTACAGGATTGTTTTTTAGGGAGATTATAGAAGATTTCAAGTGGCTATTTAAGGCATAAATTGATATGTTGGGCGGTGTATATCAAAAGGCAATTGTGACTGACCAAGATGCGGCTATTGGATAGGCAGTTGCACTAGTTTTTCAACATTCTCATCATGTTCTATGCTTGTGGCATATATGTAAGAAACTGCCTAAAAATTTGTCTCACGTTTACCAAAAGCACCCAACATTTAAAGCTAGTTGGGATCATTGTCTGTACAGTGTGCAAAATATTGAAGAATTTGAAAATTGTTGGTTATCAATGATGGAGAAGTTCGAGTTACATGAGAATTCATGGCTTGAAAAAATATATGACATCCGACACAAGTGGATTCCTGTGTTCACAAAGAAGATATTTACAACTGGGATGAGAACAATAAGAGGAAGTAAGAGTCTTAACGTAATGCTAGATAGGTTTGTGATGAGGTATGTTTTGAACCATAGAATCACTACAATTATATGGTTAATTTTTCCCTATGAAATTATATGATTTTTCATGTGTAAAAAAAGAAAGAAAATAAAATAAAATAAAATAAAATAAAGAAAAATAGGAAAATAGGAAAATTGATGGAAAAAAAAGAAGAAAAAAATGTTGCAAATGACTAAAAATTATTATGAAATCACATATAGCCGAGATTTTTTTTTTTTAAAAAAAAGGAGGGTGAGAGAAAAAAATTTATTTATAAACCACCAAATTTATTACAATAAAAGGGGTTCTTGCAGGAATTTCTCCTTCGGCATTAAAAGACACTAGTGTGGTGATTCACGGGTTTAATCAAGGGACTCAAAAGGCCATGGGCCTTCAAAAATGAATATTTTATTTTCTAAAATATATATGAGTCCCGCAGGCTTTCAAAAATGAATATTTTATTTTCTAAAATATATATGAGTCCCACGGGCCTCCAAAAATAAATATTTTATTTTCTAAAATATATATGAGTCCCGAGGGCCTCAAAAATGAATATTTTATTTTCTAAAATATATATTAGTCCCGCATGCCTTTTAAAAATGACTATTTTATTTTGAAAATTATATGTGAGTCCCGCAGGCCTTCAAAACTGAATATTTTGTTTTCTAAAATATATATGTGTCCCGCTGGCCTTTAAAAATGAATATTTTATTTTCTAAAATATATATGTGTCCTGCGGGTCTCCAAAAATGAATACTTTATTTTCTAAAATATATATGAGTCCCGCGGGCCCCAAAAAAATATATTTTATACACTCATATATCTTAGAGACTTTCAAAAAATATATATATGTATATTATAAAAAAAATTATATACTTCTCCCCAAGTAAATTCTCCCCAGGTGGTGGGTTAAGTTGATACACGAGGCTAAGTATCTTTCTATTATATATATATATTAAAAGAAAATGACCTCTTTGCTCAACCTGAGCCTTAATGTCTAAGTGAGCCCTCTTGGGCCCAAGACCCTTCAATAAGCCCACTCAGGCCCAAAATTCTTCAACAAGCCCACTTGGGCCTAGAATCTTCAACAAGCTCAAGATCGTCCAAAATCCCCCAATAAGCCCAGTTGAGCCCAAATTGATTGAGTCAAGCCCAGTTAGCCCCAAACTCTTTTCAACATGCCCAATTGGGCTCGAACCCCATTTAGATGGCCCAAGTCAACCCAAACATATTTTCAAATTTTGGTTAAATCCATTTATTCGTAAAACCACTCAAATTTCAATCCAGAGACTGAATGTCGGAGACGCTAGTTTCTCGTACAAGTACAAAAGTTAAAAGTGGGACACGTTGGTCTGCTGTGTAAATTCAGAAGCTAAGAGCACACTTAGTTTGTTGTGATGGGTCACTAGTGTAGCCGACGGGTCCTTCACTAGTTCCCAAACCGAGTCATCGCTGGTCGATGGGCTAAGCGTAAACTCATATTTAAGTTATGGTGTGTGGCGTCATGCACCTTACATTTAAGTCATGGCAAGTGGCGTCATGTACCACACATTTGAGTCATGGCGTGGGGCGAAGTGTACTCACTTATCTTTATATTTTTGTCAGACATGATTTTTCGTGCATTTGTAAAGACATAGAAATATCTTCAATGCATTTCATCATTATTTCAATAAAAATAAACATTTTTTATGGACTATTGTATTTAGCTCTTTTAATCAAGAGTTTTCTCGTTAGAGATGTAAAATCAGAATGTGGAACACAATGCAAAATATTTATGTGATATATTTTTGGACTCTATTAAAGAATTAAATACTTTAAAATTTTGATGGGAATTATCTAAGCATTTATTTTCAAAACCGGAGGAAAATAATTTTTACCAATTTTTCACGAGGTCGGAACAAATGGTGAACCCAACATGAAACATTCTCCCTTCATCTTTAAGAGCTGAAAACTATGGTCTTTATATAATCTCTCATTGCTGACACTCTGAACTGTTCCTTTGCAGATCTTATGACACATTTGATGGCTTTCGGATTCCTGCCCAATGTGGTTTCGTCAATTCGCATACCAGAGAAACCAGAACACTGTGTCTATCGATACGTCGACTACTCTCCTATAGCGATCAAACGAAGGAGAGATTGATCTGCACTAGTTAAGGAGCCTCTTATTGTTCAAGGCTCTAGGACCACTCCTGTCCGACTGATGAAGTCTCTGCAGGCGCCAACCCGACTGGGCCCACCTGCTCTGCAGTCGAACTATGCTAAGAAGTCCGACCATCAGTTTGCTACACTAGCTCAACCAGCAAGACAACAGCTTAGAGAACAACCTGTCTTGCAGTCCCACACCATGAGAAAGTTTATAAGACAATCTACTGCAACTTAACTAGTGACGAGCTGCGATATGTTTATTAAAATACTCTCTAATTACGTAAGTATACGTGCCGTGTCAAGTAATAAAGAGTGAGTAGAGTATCATTCCCAGGAGGAATTGTTAACCGAAATTATTATTTAGTTTAACTGCTTTCGAGGGTTGTGAAATTCTGAGTTTGTGGTCCTATTAAACTAATAATTGCAAGAGAAAATTAGAGTAGAGATCTGAGACTATTGGATACTAAAACAGGTTTTATTGATTAGGGATGGCAAATGGATAAATCGAAATCCTTGAATTTAAACTATATTGCTCTGGTTCTTGTTAAGCAAATTGTATATGAATTTACAAACCCAAGTACATGTATCTTCATATATGTCTTCTAATAGTATATAAAGCTAATTACACCCTCTTTAAGTGTTATGTTCCCATGTCATTAAATAAAGTGAAATTGATAAGTTCATAACCTGTATAATGACTACACAAGGTTTAACGGTATATTCCTATCCGTTAAACAACTCTCCTTACACAAAGGTCGAAACTTGTGCCTTACACATGGATCTGGCAAAGATCTCCCTTTTCCAAGGGTAAATTAAGCAATTAAATTATCTTACAAGGTTGCTAATCTTGTAAAAGCATTATACTCACACATACAAAGGTAAATCATACACAACCATGTATATAATCTTGAATATTCATTCCTAAATATTCTAAAAACTAAGAAATAATACAGTTTAGAATTCAATTCATCCTAACTATCCATCTAATGGAGGTTTAGTTCAAAGACATGATTTTAACAACTACTACATTCATATTAAAAGTATCCATAAGGCAGAGAAAGAAAATTGGAAAGAATAAGGAAAATTATTTTTCGGCGGTTTCCACCAATGGGACTTAAATTCCTTCTTCAATCCGAGCTTTAATCCTAATTGTTGCTTTCTATTGCACTGTAGTTCAACTCTTCCCTTTTTCCGTAAACCCCTAGGAACTATATATAGAGTCCCCTTTTGCGCAGCTTACGCACTGAAATATTCGTATATGGATGCGTATTGGCACCTAGGCGCCAACTCCCTGGATGTGGTTTCTAACTTGTGGTTTCCACAATATTTTCACTTGAGTTGCATGTTGATGAAGTAGCACCTGGGCGCCAACTCTCTGGACTGCTCCCTTCATGTCAGCTGTGTGTATTGTGGTCAAGGCATGTAGGGTGGTGCCTGGGCGCCTAGGCGCCAACTCTCTGGTTCTAGACGCCTTAGCTTGCATTCAATTCGTCCGCTTTGCTATCATATATCCTGTCCTTCCTAGAAAAGATGAAAAAACTAAATAAATGAACTAAAAATGCCTAAATAATGCAAAAATTGCCTAAAAACTAATTAATGCTCCTAAAATACAAAGTGGATGAAAATTAATCTAAAAAAGTGCAAACTAAGCCTAATCTCTTGAACTAATACACAAATTAAGTCTGAAATAGGCCATTATAACTCTTAAAAATATGAGTTATCATACCCTCAAACTTAAATGTTCCTAGTTCTTGAGCAACACATGCAAACAGAATGAATAAATGTATGCAGAAAAAATAAAAATCAACTCCTTTTTCTTTCAGTTATGCCTTGATCAATCCACTTAGTCATTTCTCAAGGTCATGATTCTCCTTCATTATACAAATAAGGCATAAATTTTCCTTTCCAAACCAAATTATATGGGGATACTAAAATTTCCTAGTGCAAAGTTATATTTCAACACGTCAATCTTTCATTCGATCAGAAAACTAGTTAGGAAATCAATGACTCAAGCAAACCAATGATTAAACTGCATATTTTCACAATCACATGAATTGAAATAAAAACAACTTTCATTAGTTGGAATTGAAATGCATGCAACGTAAACTAAAAGATGAAAGTTAAAATGCAAAACTAACCTATGGTTGAGAATTATACACCCCCAAAACTTGAGAGACGCATTGTCCTCAATGCATGACCCTAAAATGAACTTAAAAAGAAAATACAATGAAAAGTAAAAAGAAAAAAAAGAAAAAACAGAAGGAAAAGGACTATAACTCCCTCATGAATCGGACTCTGTCGCATCCTCATCGGGCTCGTCATTGGGCTGGGGCTATGATGACTGCTCGAAGCAGGCTCGGACCTCTGGTGGCGTCGATGGAAAAGGCGGGAGGGTGGAGATGTCAATCTGGAAGTCCTCAATTATCCGTCGTAGGTAGGCCTCCATCGCCTGATCATGCTGCCGCTGGTACCTGGCTTGGGCGGCAACTAGATTCTCCAAGTTTGTTAGCCGCTCGGCCATGGAAAGCAGCTGCGAAGATGGACCCACTGCAGGTGGAGCCGCTCTGGGTGTGTGGTGGCTATGCGAACCTAGGGCTGGGTGCGGTAGAAGAGGTCATCTATGATGGCCTAACAGTTCAGTACCTCCTCCATCGGCTCCCATCTGACGTCGGCCCACTTACAGAGCCCAGTGATGAGGGATGGGAAGAAATAGCTGCCCCATGGTGCTGTCGCATAGGCGCAGATCTTATGATATATGAGCCTTTCGACGTCGATCGTCAGCCCACTGTAGATGTCGTATAGCAAGAGGGCCCTATCTGTTGTCACCTCACTGACATGGGTTGACGGCATCATCCGGGCCAAGATAAAATGGAAAATCATCCTCCCATGCAGAAGCATGTCACTCTGCTTGAAGGAGGTCAGCCGCCCGCCAGTCAACTTCCAAGTCGGTGGCCTCTCACAAAATGGCCTGGTGATGGAGTCTGTATCTCGGTCTTCACCCTCTAGAAATGCCTTGTACTTGTCTAGATGTTGAAAAGGCATTAACCCATAGTAGGCGTTGATCGCCTCTACATGAAAGGGGACGATTTTGCCCCTGACTTTCACTCGCCCCTCCTCGTGCTCCACCGCGTTGGCGTAGAACTCCTTAACGACGAGAGTGATAGCAGGCGGGGGTTACGCCACAAAATTCTGCCATCCCCAAGCTTGCAAGCTGAGCAGTGATGCATCAAATGATTTTTCTGGAGCACATCTGTGTAGCGCTTGAAGGCCTGGGCTGACACATACCGGTTGGCATTGAATTCAACAGGCTCCTACACTTTTTTCCTCTTGGCTGATGATGACAACACCATGTTGCACACAAGCAATCTCAAACAGCCCTTGCAAACAAAAATTCAACACAACCAAGCAATCTGACCAGCTAAACTCCAAAATGTGCCAAAAGCAATCACCGGTCAATCTCCACCAAACAGCCACCAATATCAAACAAGCACCACACCAATGCCAAACAAGTCAATCCACAAACTGAACCAAAGAACTATCCATTCAAATCAATCTCTAATCCACAGACCAATCCACAAAAACTCGCCAATCCAATCCAATATTCCACTTAAATAGTTATCAAATCACTTCAAAGTAATTAGAATGCACCAAAATGGAGAAATTTTTACCCCACAAAGCTTTCCACCTGAAATTTTGATGCTGCCTATTTCTGCATTAGTGCCAGGGCGCGGGGGTATCGGCGCCTAGGCGCCGATCTGCTGTCAGTCATTTTCGGTGCCGAGGCGAAGAAGATGACAATAAGATGGCTCAAAATGGAGCCCAACTCAAAGGGAAATTGTTGGAGAAGCTAGAATAGATGTAAGGCTTAGGATTGGGTGATGAAAAACCAGATTTTTGGATGGATTTGAATGGATCTAAGCAAAGGGGGGAGAATGAAAACAGAATGGAAAATGAGATGAATGAAATGAGGAGGAGATTGAGGTTCAAATGCAGTTGGATTGAGGTTGAAATTGCTTGGAAACACTTTGACAAGATTCAAAAATGAGAAGGGGAGAAAGAGACGGTGCTGAGGCGTGAGGGTTAGGGTTTAAACTCTAACCCGAAGCTTTATAGGTTGTCCGGGTCATGCTATCCATGACATGGCGCCGGGGCACCAAGATGTGGCGCCTAGGCACCCGTGTTCTTCGGCTTGTTCTTCATGGCACCAGGTGCTGATGCCCTTTGTCAAATTTTTTTTTGAAATTTTTCTCCTAGCTATTTCCAAGCATGATCCTTGTGAAATTATTCTCCTAATTATTTTCCTAAAAATAAAAATAAAAACCAAAAACAAGAATAAAACACAAACACGAAAATCAGAATAAGCTGAGCAATGGGTTGTCTCCCATTCAGCGCTAAGTTTAATGTCCTCAGCCACACGTTCCATAATGATTAACCAATTCTTGTCTATCGAACTTCCTTCCATGTAGCGTGTGCATTGGAAGTTTAGCTCTCTTCTTAGCCTCTTCAAATGGATCCGTTAGCCTATTTTCTTGAATTTCGTAGAGACTTTAAAGAGGTTTTCAGGGTCTTGAATAAATGATGGCTTCAAGATGTTGCTTTCCAAGGCTTTGCATTGGTCGATTAAGTCTTGTTGTACTTGAATTTCAGGTAGACCAATTAGAGGAGTGTTGATATGATAATTTTCAACTTTCTCCACTATATCAACCTCTATTTCTTCGTCAATTTCTTCTTCCACTTCCTGACTATCCATTGGCTCGGCCACTTGTTCAAAAACATGTTGACGTGTAGGTTGCTCTATCACATCGATTGATATATCTTCATTAATGCTTGGAGTGACTTTGCAGCCATGTTCCAACTCATTTTCTTCTGTAATTTCTTCAATATGATTGGAAGGCAGCTCTTGATGCCTACATTGGATTACGGTAGCCAATTGCTCCACTTGTTTCTATATGTTCTCATTAAATTGCATCTGGCTCTTCATGAATTGCATGAACATGTCTTCCAAAGATAACTTACTTTTAGGTAGTGATGGCTCCTCAAGTTCCTATACTTGACAATCAAAAGGCATCATATTCTCTGAGTGCAAGTCTCCATAGTTGTCTCGTGCATCATTTGAATGATCATGATAGCCCATGGATGCTAAGTAATACACACATTGATTGAGTAAATGTCCCTCGCCTCCACACAAATTGCAGTAAGTTGTATAAAAATTGTCCATATCCTGCAAGATTATTGCTGGTCACGAAGTACAGACGACTTCCAGTTGTTGACAGTGATGGGAAGTTGGTTGAGATTAGGAAATGTAGGGCTAGCAAATGATATAACATTAGCTTAGAGCAAAGACAATGGTAGGCAAGAAAGATGCAAGAAAGTGGGTGGAAGCCAAGGTAGTTTGCCAAGGAAAAAGGAAGTGAGACATACAGGTATGTTGCTGAGTCAAAGGAGCCAAGGAGAGCAGCGACGTGTTGTTGCAACACTCGGTGAGCTTGTTGAGAAAGAAGTGACATAGGAAAGCTGTTTTTGGCTGCAATTCCGGGGAGTAACTAGAGGCCGAAGAAGCAGAAATAAAGAAGGCAAAAAAGCAGCTCGTTTTCATGAATGCAATTGCATTAAAAAGTCAAAGTCAGGACTTTCAGCTTTGCTTTTTACATGGCAAGCATCTCTAAAGTAGCAAGGCAAAAGACTGCAAGTGTTGGGTTTTGAGTTGCATCTTGTAGCCTAGTTCTGTGCAAGTGTAGCTTGGCTCCCAAGCAAATGATATCCGCGAGACTTGCAAATACGCTGAACGGGAGTTCTGTGGGGACAAATCACATGGTAGCCAAGCCGCAGAATCCCTCACCAAACATGAAAGGAGACACATGGCTGAGCGGTCACCCGAATTATGCAAATTCCTTAGGTTCCGCGTACAGGAAGTTCTGCGCACATGAAATTTTGCGTGAACATTTTTTTACCGCAGAACAACCGTCCAAGCCATCTGAGAGTAATAAAAGGTGGCCATCACTTGAAAAAAAAAAGGAGGAGACAACTCCAAGGCAACCGAGATGAGAGCTCTCTCATGCTGAAAGAAAAGAGAATGTAAGTTCTCAAAAAAAAATTTCTTCTTTCTTTTAGGCAAAAATAAGTTTCTTTCTTATTAAAAAATATATATGAATTATTTTTTTAAAAAAGCTTTTTCCAACATGGGTACTCCCCGACTGGGGGGTTGAATTGACACATGAGTTAAGTATTTTTCTCCTTCAAAAAAATATACATGTATATTTTCTATATACAAATATATATATATATACATGTATAGATATATATTATTTTCAAAAAAACTATTTTTTCAATGTGGATACTTCTCAATTGGTGGGTTGAATTGACACACGAATTAAGTATTTTTCTCTTTAGAAAAAATAAGTATATTTTCTATATATAAAAATATATATGCACATATGCATATATATTATTTTAAAAAGAAAAGCTTTTTTTTTGCGCAGGGTGGGTCATATAATATATATATATAGTTAAGTATTTTTTATAATAAAAAATATAATAATATCTATATATATAAAGCCCAAGGACCCGGGATCTCACGAGCCGCTATTTTTATATATATATATATCTATATAAAGCTAAGTATTCTTGTGATAAAAATATATAATAATATATATATATAAAAGGCCCGGGGTCCCGGAATCTCACGGGCCGCTATATATATATAAAGCTAAGTATTCTATGATAAAAATATATAATAATATATATAAAGGCCCGGGGTCCCGGAATCTCACAGGCCACTATATACATATAAAGCTAAGTATTTTTTTAATAATATATATATAATAGATAATATATATATATATATATGAAGGCTCGGGATCCCATTGGGCGCGCCAGGCATATATATATAACTAAGTATTTTTCATAATATATATAGAAAAGAAAGATAATAATATATATAAAGGCCCGAGGTCCCAAGATCCCATCAGGTGCGCCACGTATATATATGTACATATATATAACTAAGTATTTTTCATGATATACATATAAAAAAATAATATATATATATATATATATATATGAAGGCCCAGGGTCCCGGGATACCACCGGGCGCGCCATGCATATATATATATATATACATATATATAACTAAGTATTTTTTACGATAAACATATATAAAACAAAAGACAATAATATATATATATATATATATATATATGAAGGCTAGGGATCCCATCGGGCGCGCCATATATGTATGTATATA
>JAXCLR010009901.1:0-13791 GCA_035584095.1 Annona squamosa | reverse complement strand
AATATTTAGATTTTTTTTATCAATTTAAAGGTAATACTTGTAGAAAATAAATAATTACCTACACTTCTATGAAATTTAAAATTTTCCCATATTTTCACTAGCAATTTCTTACTTTAGTGATAAATATGAAATAACTTTTTAATAAAATAGTTCAAATTTACCAATACTGCATGATTTTTTTGGTCATTTTACTTGTTAAAAAGTAATTTTATGTTTGATACCAAACATAAAAATATTGCTAAAAGTGCTTTTAAATTATAATGCCAAACACTTTATAACCTTTTTAGCTTCAAATTTTTAAAATGAAAGTCTTATTTGTAATAACGCTTTCTTTAAAAAGTTAAAATTTTGTTACTAGGCCAAACAAAACATTACTCGCACTCAATTAGAATGTGGGGTTTTTTCTTAACTTCTATGGATGCAAGAAAAAGGGCAAAAAAATAAAATAATAATTTCTAAATTACTACTCACCAATCACAACCGGTTCCTTTCTTTTGATTTCCTGCATCTTGTGCTGTAAGCGAGGTCTCATAATAATAGTCTTAAGAGAAGCCATATTGGAGGATTGGTCAGCCTTCTCTTCTTCTTGGTCCTCTTCTCGTTCCTCTATTTATTTTTCAAAAAAAAAGATGAAATTATTCTATGATTACATAATCAAGCCTTAATCACATAACTTCTTAATCATAGGTCTTATTCTACGATTAAAAATGTCATATTGCCTTACTCATGTTTGAAATATATTGTTTATTGTCTTTCTGGTGTTCTTCAGCCTTCTCTTCTTTTCTCTGTTTGAAAAAAATGAACTTATTTTAAGATTATATAGTCAAACATTCATCTCACGACATCTTAAGAATATGTCTTATTTTATGATGAAAAAATTTATTATCTTACTCATGCTTAGTCTGTGTGGTATATTGTTTGGTAGGCCTTCTCCACCCTTCTCTTTTTTCTTAGTATTTAGAAAGGAAAAAAACGAAATTATTTTATGATTACATAATCAAAAATATGTCATGAGTTCTTAATAATAAGTCTTATTCTAAGATGAAAAATGTTATTGTCCATATGTGGTTTATTGTTTTTCTATTGAAAAATGGTGACAAAAAAAATAATGCAATAAACCATAACCTATTGATTTTTATAGCACTTATTATACCAATTGGTACGAAAACTTTTAACATTAGCAATACTTTTGATGATCTTCATCTACGTGCCTAATGTATTCGATATTTCACCATCATGATATATGTTAGTCATGACATGTAGTTTCCACTTATGAGGTGCTAACAATTCCAATAGAATTATATCCAAGTCTTAATTTTCATTATTTAGAAAGTAAACCAAGTTATTGGTCCTCAAATGTAGCTATTTTATTAACTTAAATTCTCATCCTGTCATGAATTATAACTAAATTAATTTGCATTCACTAACTATAGTTGGAACTAGTTGTTAATAACCTTTGGGTATCAATTGATGGCTCTATTTGGCCATTGAATCTAGCTAATTATACAAGCAAATATACGTGACATGACTACTTAATAATATATCATATTCTACAATGATGAATGTTAATGTCTGAGGGCAGGTTTGGCTGGGTGCTTCGATGAGTTAATCACACTTACTTTTGCAAATTGTAGTTTACATACTCTTTGGTGGATGTAAAAAATTGCTATGGAGATAAGTACAATATTCTCATTTTTAGAGATCACATAAATTATCACTAGAAAAAAAAACCTATCTAATGAATTTCATGCATTTCGAAATGTTCATCTTTCACTTCTATGTAAGTGCATATATAAAATGTTAATTCATGTGTTAGTTGATGCCTTGAATATCAAGGAATCTTATGCATCAAGTCATCCTTGTTGCGTCAAATAACTATTGAATACGCTTTTATACCTGGCTACATTATTACATGGGCAACACTAGTTTGCCCCATACATTTGTATTTATTGCATATTGGTTTGGTATATGTTTTAAACTCTGTCTCTCTGGGTTATAAATAGAGGGCTTTCTTTTAGGTACAAAGGGTGAAAATTTCTAAAGTGCTCTTGTATATTCTTTGTTAAGGCTTAGTTTTTTTGAGGATTTCTTGTAGGGTGTATTGGATTTTAGAGTTGAGAGTTCTCTATCTTTTGTAAAAAATTTTCTAATAGTGGATTTTCTTCTCTCTTGCCCATAATTTTTCATTTGTATTGAAGGATTTTTTATGTAAATTTGTGTACTTTTCTTTTGTTTCTTTTATTTTTTTGCACTATTTTGTTCTTTTGCAGGATTATTTCCAAACATCATGTATACATTAATACCTTCATCGCTTGTTGCTTCAGAAGTAAATAGAGTGATGGCATAATAATGGAAATAAGTTCAAGCCATTATAAGACACAATAAATGCATTTTATACAATTTCAACTTACTTTAGATCATATTAAAATAATTTTTAAATATTATTATTAATCTTTCTAATATATCACACACTCTATGATTCTAAAAAATTGTTACCATTAAAAACATTAAAAATATTTAGATTATTTTATCAATGTAAAAGTAATTTTGCAGAAAATAAATTATGACCTACACTTTTATAAAATTTAAATTTTTTTCATATTTTGAATATCAATTTTTACTTTAATGATAAGTATGAAATAACTTTATTAATAAAATGGTTCGAATTTAGAAATACTGCATATCTTTTTTGGTCATTTTACTTGTTACAAAGTAGTTTTATGTTTGAAACCAAACATAAAAAATATGACTAAAATTGCTTTTACATTATATTGTCAAACATTTTATAACTTTTTAGCTTCACATTTCTTTAATAGAAGTCTTATTTGTAATAACATTTTTTTAAAAAAGATAAAATTTAATTGCTAAGCCAAACAAAACTTACTCGCACTCAATTAGAATGTGGGTATTTTCTTAATTTCTACAGATGCAAGAAAAATGGCAAAAAAAATAAAATACTAATTTCCAAATTACTACTTACCAATCACAACCAGTTCCTTTCTTTGGATTTCCTGCATCTCATGCTGTAAGCAGGGTCTCATTATAATCATACCAGCTGCCGCTAGTAACGACAGGCCGACTTTGAGTACGTAAATGAAGTCTCGAGATGAAGGCAACGTTGGGCATGATTCAATAAGAGAATCAGTTGCAAGAGTGAAAAGGAAAGAGGCTAAACAAAAAGCCAGTGGGAAGCGCCAGTTCCACATCCATTTCGGGAACAACACCGTTACTAAGGCAGTCATACAAAAGGTTGGGAATAGTCTAACCGATGTGCAAACCGTCCAGCTCTCCAATGATGATGATGAACTTGAAGAAGCATCATCCTTCACTACTGTCTCTTTCTTGCACCCCATCATGTTGAATATTTCATGAACTTCTCCTTCATCAGATGACTGTTACAAAATGATTCATTGCTTTCTGTCACTTACCAATTCAAGGAATCCATCATCATACATGAACTTGAGACCAATTTACTTACAGTACACTACCTAAACCAGTAATAATATTTTAGATTAAAGATAAAACATTCATCAACCAATCAGCTGGACATTTTAATCAACTTTTAATTGCGATTGGTAATTGAATATCGATGCTGTCTCTTGAATTGAAAAAGCTTAAAATGCCACATTCTGTAACATCGCACATTTGCAATTGCTGGGTACTTCTGGAAATCTCAAAAAAAAAAAAAAAAAAAATATTTTGCGAACTTCACTTATGTTATTTTCGTAAATTTTAATAATATTAATATTCTCATCACATTTTACTTCAAAAAAAAAAATTTCTCGTCACATTTTATTATTTCTACACAATTTTTTACATTAGCAAGATTGAATTCATGCAAAACCTTTTAATTAAATGGCAAAATAAATTTTGTTTTTAATTAGCACGCACGAAAACATACAGTAATTAAATATTGCGACTTACCAGTATTGGAGTATCTCTGGTAGTGATGTCATTTGGATTTGAAGAGTTCAATATTTTAGAGGATAATGGATGAGGCAATGCCTCGAGAATCTCGAGGATAATCTTTTCAATGAAAGCCATCAAGCTCCTCTTTTTGCTAGGGATGAAAGCAACCAGCACTTTCTTCTTGGATTGACTGCTGTCTTCTGTTACTCGGAAGAAGTAGGGAGTTTTCTTCACAGAGAGAGGTCGTCTCTCCTCATCCGCATTTTTTAACACCTCTGCTCTATGTTTCTCTTCACCTTCTAATGCATTACTCATTGTGTCGGAAATTGCAAATGAAAAATAAGTGACATAACAAACAAACAATAGAAAAAGATTTCGCTGCAACAGGTTCTTAATCGTTGGATTATCATCTTCTCGTATTGCTATGGTTTCCATCGCACATAGTTAATGATATTAATAGATTTTTTACGGGCCAGGTTACACCAAAGTTGTCTTGTAATGCCGAAGATGAGGCTTATTTCCATGATAGAATGAAAGATCTACTGTTGACATTGTTCAACATCATTTCTTTTAATATAACACCGAAAATCATCTCAATTAAAATTATGGGTGGCCTGGGTGGATAACATTTTCTTGGAAACAGGCACGTTTATATATATATGTAAACTATGAAAAATACTTACATGCATCCATAGATTTGTTAGAATATAATAATACTCTATAAAATCATTTATGCCCATAAGAACAATGTTTTAGATTGTTCAAATGTTGAAATATATCTTTGAAAGGGATATATAAATTACATTAGTTTATTCTAGTGAGTTTGCACATTTTTTCCGATACAACTCGTCTGCATTTTTTATAATTTTTTTAACAGTATTACTGATGTTGCAAATCAAGCCAAATTCAATAATAATTTTCATTTTATATAATAACTCTAATGATAACTACCAACAATAGACATCGAAGAGGTGGAGACCAACTCTCTTCTGCATCTTTAACTTAGTTTACCAATCAAATAAAGGATTCTAAGTACATTAGGTAAGTAGGATTTTAATTCCAACATTAAAATAGAACCCCTCCTACAGGGGGTTACATGAAAAATCTTTGTAACACTATTAGGGGTGGAACACATTTTTAATAAGCTTTTATATGACCTTTAATAAAATTCTATTTTTTATGGGTATTTTTTACAATAATTTCAACTAATATTACAATCAAGTTCTAAGATATTCTTACAAAGTTCATAGAATATTCTAACAAACATCTAACAATAACACTAAATTCTTTACCTAGTGGGCAATCCCACAATAATGGAGAGGCTATTAGATTAAAGAGAGAAAAAAGCTTGCATCAGCATTCAAACTCGCGTTAGCGATGCCTACCAATAGAGTTCCCACTCGGGCTAACGTCCAAGTGACAATAAAATTATATTTTAGTTTATCAAAATATTCAAACTCATCAACCTCTTAGTTAAAATTTGGGAAGCTTAATAATAAATAATCATTTCAAAGTCTACTACATTCCTTTAAGATTTTTTTTCGAACAAACAAAAATGAGAATATAAATGGGATCTGACGACTCCGCTTTGTTCTTGTCAAATTCATCTCCTTTATAAAATTTCAAATCAACCCTACTTTAATTCCCTAAATTAGTGAACATCATTTGCCTAGTTAAGTGCTTGCTAAGTAAAGTTATTTCAAAACAATAATATTTAATTAATGTCTACATATTCTATGAGTTCTGAGTATCAATCTTATGATACTATTTCATATTGTAGATCTTGTATGATTATTTTTTATATATTTTATATTAACATACAAAACCACATTTGGATAGGTTGACTAACCACCTAATCCGCACCACCCACTTTTAAAATTAGGTTGGTTACATTTTTTTTCTTTTTTTTTCAAATGCCTAACCCAATCATATTATTATAATAGGTCATTTGAATTGTGGTAAACACTAATCCTACTTACACTCACTTTCAAAAGAGATGTTTCACAGAAGTGGAACTCTCATATTATATAGGGTTATATTTCTATGAAATCTCTCTTCTATGTAACCTTATTCATTTTTAGTATTTTAATAGTTGATGAAAATTTACTTCATTTATTGTATTAGCATATTTTATATTAAAGGAGAAGTGATCCTGTTAGCCTGCGCTAAATAAATATCTTGCTTAGCCCACCTCAACAAACTATTTACAATAATTTTTGTTATTTTTCTTCATATACTTGTTTATCTAAGTGTATTCAATATATAAACCAAGTTTTACTATTTTTATATATGTTTATATATTTTTAAAATTTTTAAACATCTACATGTGTATATTTAAAATATTTTTATATTTAAAATATAAAAAAATCTATACACATATCCCAAAATAGTAAAAACTTGTTTTATATGTTAAGTATACTTAAATAAAGAAGTATACAAAGAAAAATAAAAAAATTATAAATGGATTTTTTGAGGTGAGCTAAGAAGGATATTTGCTTAGCCCAGACTAAAAGAATCATTGCTCTTTATATTATCGTGGAAACTCTTTCTTTTATTTAGTATCACTGTATATGAGTCTCATCTATAAATATGTAAAATCAATATTATAAAATAATACTAAATATCAATTTTTATGTAGTATCTTGAACATTTAAACTATCAAAAATGTCAGTATTATATGGATAGATGATTTTATAAAGTATCATTATATTTTTTATTACATTAGGGGAGGGGATAAACGGTCAAACCAACAACCTTATAGCATACAGTTACCATGTGTTACCCTTGGGACAAGCCTGAGTACGCAAGTACCGTTATGTTCTAATAATATATGAATGGATCTGAGTATTTTTTCTATTTTACACATGAATATATTTACTTTTGAACAAATGTGATCTGCATACATATTTAATTTGGATGAAACTTAGATTCCTAGTTAAACAATTGATGTTAAAAATAATAAATATATAGAATTTTGCATCAATCATCAACATCTCAAAAATGGAAGGAGTTACATAAAATCACTTCGGAGCCCTAATATATATATATATATATATATATTGAGGTATTATCATGTACAATTATTTGTACCATAAGTTATGGAACATTTGGCTCAAAACTGGTCTACGTTCATTTAAATGTATTAATACTATATACGATCATTTATCCATGTGTAAATTATAACCTAGATTATATATTGGAAAACAACTTTAAAATTGTTATTTGTATCAAATTTTTATCACATTAATTTTTATATCATTTTCAGATGAGACACATACACATATCTAATTTAGATAAAAATTAGTATACTAATAAAAAACAATTCTAAATATAATAGTTGGAGCAGATAATCATTTTATAATCATGCAGAACCTATTTTGAGCCAACTCCATGGTAAGTTATGGTACATCTTTTTTGAAGAGTAGTTACGGTGCACGTAAATGCTCTGAATTATATTCCATATATGTTCCCCTGTTCGTTAGAGCTGGCTCAATAAATTTAATGGCACTAATTATTAGAAATTTTGTTTTGAAAAGAAAGGGGAAAGTACGCAAAGAAGACATCCAATTTTGGTTCACCTGTTGGTGCTCCTTCCAAAGGCCTCCCAAAGGGCTGCGTCTGTATCGTTACCACTACACCATTGGCGTTAGTTGTGATTGTAGCTGCAAGTAGTGAGAAAAATAATAAGAGAAAGAAGAAGAGGAATGGTTGTTGGAGAAGTAGCTTCATTTGATCTTGCGCCATTGAAGAATTGATTTGAAGGCCTTTGCTTTGGATCCCACTGCTTTTATCCTAGCAAAAATTGCTAGCCCGCTATTCTTTCCATATCTATGTGATACACGCCTCTATATATCAATTGTTTTCCGTTGTTCAAAGGAGACTGCTCATTTCTTATTCCACAAAAGACGACGACTTGGTCTGGACTTTGGAGAGCCAATTAGTCATATTCTGGTTTTGATTTCGTACAGCCAATTATTCATATTCCTCTTTTAAATGAGACCGCACATTTCTTATCAACAAATGACGACGACTTGGTTTTGACTTCGGAGAGCCAATTATACGTATTTCTTTTTTAATTTGAAGAGAAGGAAATAATATAATGAGTTCGGCTCACATACATACATCAGGATTTATACTTTTGTCCAGTCTGGGTCCCATCTTGACGACTTTATCAAATCTATCCAATTTCAATATTTAGCATTATTTATTTTACTTAAATACCAAAAATCATATCAAGTGCAGTTATATGCGGTCCAAATCTTCTTCTAAAAATGTATAAAAGCTTGTATAAGTTTAGAAAACCATGTGGATTCATTTACGAAAGTATTATAATGTTATAAAATCCTACGGAACCATTAATGTAGGTAGGATGAGTATTTTTGATGGTTTAGATATTAAATTCAGACCTCATGGTTACTTATAGTAATAGATTTAAAAGGTTACTTAATTAATTGTTAATTTTGAGAGTGATGCAGTTATGGATTACGATAAATTTTTACATGGAAGTAAAATAAATAGTACATTATATAATGAATAGATTGGATTTGACAAATCAATAATACGAGACCAAAATTAAATTAGAGTACCTCAATAAATTGGTACATTCAGATATTGAGAAGCCGGACTCTTAGAATATGTGTGTATTATGAGCTTGAGTATGGTACTCTCAAACCAAAAAGTGATTTTTAATTACATCCTATACATTTGGGTGCGACTTGGGTTGAGTTGGGTTGTCCTATTCGGGGTCAATTTTACCATTACCCTATGCTTGAAATTCTTACCTTATCTTTTTTCAACTTAAATGGGGTCAGTTCTAAGCCTACCTTACTTTATTTTTTCAATAGCCAAGTAGTTTTCGATTTCAATTTCAAATTTGTACTTTAAAATAATATTTATATTGTATTTGAAAACTATAATTTTATTATAAATCTTACAAAAAAAACTTATAATGAAAGATGATAATAATACATTTTTTAGATAAAGTTTTCAAATCTATTAAATAATAGATAATTTAAACAAGTTTCTGCATATTTAAAGAATATAATTATATTTTTCAATATGAAAAATATTTCCTAAAATATATTTTGAAAATATATTGGTAATTCGGATTGATTCCATATGCTTGGACTTAGGAACTATCCTATTCCAATTAAATTGGATTTGTTTAATTAAAACATACTTACCCTACTAAATAATTAATAAATTAAATCTTTAAATAATAATAAACGTTGCACCTCGTCAGTTACTACCTTGGATAGGCAGTCACTACGGCAGAGATCCATTAGTATTTCCCCATCAATCTACCATAATTTTGAAAGCAAATGACCGCATATATATAAAAATCCACCTGTGGCAACCCTATAAATCCCCAAGTAATTCATCAATTAAACATATGACAACAAATCAATTAAACTGTAATTATTTCCATCATTTCCCAAATATATCAATGAAGCCTCAACAAGCTATACATCCATGAACTACATCCCAATATAGGATATACAACTCATTACTCATCATATAATACTATACAATATAAATCAATCTTAAATACTACAACCCAAAATTATACAACTTATACCTAACATTGTCTATCTCAATTTAGAATCAATATGACCTAGTACAAGCTCATAGTAGGTACTTGCAATGCTCATCCTGCTAAAGCATTGAATAAAGCATTGAAATAAACATGTAATTTTGGCAAACTCAGTAAGTAGGTATAGTTTATAAAATCAATGACAAATTCATGTTATACCAGTTTTGTATGTCATGTTAACACATGCAACGCAAACATTAAACTCTCACTAGTCTCACACAATTGTAGCATGCCACAAACAATATATGAAATAAACTAGCCTCATGTCTATCAAGAGCCATGAGCAACCTTATCCTCATGTCATTAAAAGACCATGAACAACCCTATGCAAACCATACATATGCATCACTCAAGCCATACACATCATGCTTATACTAAAATCATGCCTTATTCTCATTTCAAACCATGTGCCATCTGTTTATCAAAATAATTCACAAATATATAACTAACAATACCAACTCATTTTCAAAAGGCCTAGCCCCAATTCATCAAATCAATATTTGGCATGTAAAAGCTCACACCAAACCATATTGGAATCCATCCAAATGCATAACCCATGTCAATTCATCACAAATTTCAACAAACATTCAACAATATCCCCAAGCACAAAGTTCAAACCTCATTTCAATTTATACAACTCAAATTCATTAAGCTTATCATAACTTTTATGTCAAATAAATCAACATCATATATGCCCCTAAGCATTTGCATCATACTATTCCCATCATTAAGGTTTAACACATCAATTTATACATGGTTTATAGGCATTAAGGCATTTCAACAAACACCTAATAGGTATCATATGAAAATCAAACTAAACTCACTTAAAATTCATAGGATTTCACCCAACACATAATAATATCATATCAAATCACTTTTAAATACCTTCATTTTGTCCTTTACATATATTTCTTTCAAAATCTCCAATTTCTAAACACTCTACAATCTCTACACAAGCTCCATCTCTCAACAATTCATCCGAATCACAAAAATAAACCCAGTGCCGGCAAAGAATTACAAAATATAGTGATTCTAATCCAAATCCATGCTTTGATTCAAAAGAAAACAACTTACTTATCTCAAATTCAATTCTATCCAAAAATCTCCAAAATCTCCTTAGTTCCAAGCATTTTTCTTGATCCAAGAAGCTTCTTTAATGCAAGAACGACATGAATCTAAGCACTTTTGAGTGGTTTTTTATGGTGTTAAAGAGCTAAGGTCATGGGAAGGAAGAAGGAAAAGGAATGACATAAATTGGTAGGGTTTCAACCCCTCCCACATTTAAGATAGCAAGGAACATGTTGATTTGAACACAACAAGGTTTGGCCCGTGGTGGCCCATAAAGAGCTTGATTTTAGCTATATTGCACCATTTTGCTCATTGCTTTCTCTGGACAACTCCGATTGAGATAATTCTTTCTGCGTTGGATTTATAACTTTAAGTACTATGTCCACACAAAATTTTAGCTCAAAATTTCATCAGCGTAAAATTTCGCATGCATTTCATAACACGACCTTATCAACAACTTCAACCCATTTACAAGATAAGTGGTCATAACATCTTAAAACATTCCCAACACCAAATCAATTATGTTGGAAACAATGTTTAAAACAAAATAAAAATTGACCAAAACATGAATTTTGATGATTAATAAAGTTAAATTTGAGTATAAAGTGAATACTAATGATTATGTTGAATGTTTTAAGGAATGAAAATAGCCAAGTCAATTTCCACGTCGACTTGGACTTCGACTTAGGGTAAAGTCGATCCCAAAGTCGACTCCATCTTCAACTTCAAAGTAGACCTCACGGCCAAATTTGAAAATGGAAGAAAAGCAGGTGAAGTCGCAGGCCAAGTCGACTCCACTTGCGAACGAAGTCGACTCCGGCATCGACTTGAGATGGCAAATTCACTCCAGAGTTGATTTTGGGGCAGAAAAATACCAAAGTCGCAGTCGAAGTTGACTCGGTTTGCGACTTGGGTGAAGTCGCAGACGAAGTCGACCCCAAGATCGACTTGAGGCTTTCAAAGTTCAAGATGCAGGTTCAAGCTCATTTTCAACTTGAGTTTTCTCAAGACCAAATCAAAGGTGCAAGCTCATCATCAACTTGAGTTTCTCAAGTCCAAGGCACAGCTTCAAACATATTTTAAGATGAAGAAATTCAAGATATGAAGATTAATATCAAAAGAAAGCAAGGTGCATGAATCAAAGGCAAATCAACCATACAAGTTTTCAAGCTCTCCAAGATTCACAAGGTCTACAAAATGTGAAGCCAATCCTGAATGAAGATTATTGAAGGAAAGAAGCCAAGCAAGATAGAAGAAAATCAAACAAGGATCAAAATATTTTTGGCACAAAGAATTAGTCAAGTCGCAACCAAAGTCGACTCCAAGATCGACTTGAGTTCAAGTCTGAAACCAAGTCGACCTAGACTCAGACTTGAAAACTGCAGAACTGAAGTCACACACGAAGTCGACTTCACTTGCAACTTGGGAAGCCAAGTCGCAGACAAAGTCGACTCCACCTGCGACTTGGGGAAGTAACATTCGAATTTTTGAACATTGGAATATTTATTGCGCCCCTACAACTTCTATAACGTTCAAATCTTTCCCATTCTATAAATAGACACTCAAGCAAACGTGGAAACATACACTACATAGCCTAAAGAGAGAAAAAAAGTGCAAACAAGACTCCCATTTGCTTTTCTCCAAATTTGAGTGATCTATACACTTTCAAAGGAAAAACGAGCTTCAAGTTGCAAGTAGCTGTAACGATATACAACCGGTTGCTTCTACAAATTCTTCCTCAAGCTGAAACTTGCCTACACAATTCAGTAAAGTGTAGATCTTTCTTATTTTCATATTATTTGTTCTTGGTGCTTGGTTTGAGTTTGTTGTAACAAACCAAGACGTTGCAAGTAGAGTTGTGATTGGAGTTGAACTCATCATCTACTTGTATCAATTGTATAAGCCCCCTAGAGCTAGAATCTAGAAGAGAGCATAGGCTCTAATTGTGTATGCCCCCTAGAGCTAGAATCTAGAAGCGAGCATAGGCTCTGATTGTGTATGCCCCCTAGAGCTAGAATCTAGAAGAGAGCGGAAACTCTAAGTGTATTCGTGGAATACATAGTGGAACCCAAGTCACAACGGTGTGTGAACTTAGAAGAGCAGAGTAGGGAAAGGTTGCCCGAACCACTATAAATCTTGCCTACTGTTTTACTTTATTGCTTTCATTATTTCATTACTCTCTATTTATTTCAATCAAGTGACTTGGGTTAAGTTTTTAATTTACCAAAGAATTTTATAAAAACTCAATTCACCCCTCACCTCTTGAGTTTTGCCATTAACTCGGAACCAATAGAAAGCATTTTAGTATTTTAGAATAAAATGTCATTTTCAAAAGTCCTGTTTGCTTACCTGTGGCGATCTTTTTGCACCTTTCATCCTTTCCTTGCCTTTTTCTAGACAAGTAAACATGATTACCTTATATATTTTCATTATATATTGTTCTTGTATACCTTGTCTTTTTCTTCAATTCACATCTATGTGTCATATGGGGTTAATCTCATATGGTCCATAACACATTAACTTTAAATAATTTTTTCTTTTAAATGCATATCCATCTTCACCTTTGTCAATGGTCACATCTATATATATATGACTTACTCATAAGTCATTTGACAACCACACAACTATGTAATCTTAGTTAATGGTTCATTTTTTTCATTCCATTCATATATCTTAATAACATAGGCATATATATGCCATAAGGTTTTTAACTTGCATTTAATCCCAAGCAAGATAACTTTAAACACCTTTCTTTGTTAATACATCACATCTTTTAACATTCATATATGCATATTCACATCTATATAACTTTCATGCTAGGTCAATGTTTCCATTCAACCCTAAGTCTAGGGTTTTGAATCTTTTGCAATTATCATTTGTTCTCAACCCTTACGTGATCTTAAACTACATGTGACCTTGAGTAATTCAACTTTACTCCATTTTTTTTAGATGAACACTTTCACCTCTTAAGTCGCATATATTTTTACATTTTTCAATAATGAGTCATTCACTTGACTCAATACCCTAGCCTAGGGCATTTAATCTCCTTTTAATCATTCAAAACACTTGGGTAACTCTTACTTGAGACTTCAACAATCAAGTTCAAGCAAGGTTTCTTGACTTCATATTTCTTAAGTCACATGTTGATGATCCCCGGCAACGGCGCCAAAAACTTGATGCGCACCAAGTGCTTGTCGTTAAGAGCACTGTGATCACCAGTT
>JAXCLR010009900.1:0-13804 GCA_035584095.1 Annona squamosa | reverse complement strand
GAGTAAAGAGAATAAAGTTAAAATAGATAGGTTAGTTGTATGGGTAGTTGTGTAGAAATGATTGAAAAGTAGGATAACTTGTATTGAAAAATGTGAAAAATAATTTAAAAAGTAGAGTAGTTATGAAGAGTGAAAAGTTTTAAGTTGAAAAGTTTTAATTGACAAATTTTGGCCCCAAACAAACACACCCTAAGTTTCCTTTTGTAACACTTCCCCAAAACAACCTAAATCTGTTCCCCTCGCTGATTTAAAATTGGGTTCGCTCCGGATCGATTAAGTTCTAACAAACCCAAAGCCCAAGCCCATTACACGGAAACAGTACTGTCATTTGCCATCGCGCTCTGCCGGAGAAGCGGGAGTCTGCGAACGATGACAATGGATCCTTCCGCGTCCCATGTGTCGGACGGAGGCGAAAGGTCAGATGCGGCCGTCCCCTTCTCTGACCTCCTCAACTTCGCCGGTCGGGCCCAAACCCTAATTTCACAACTCCTGCTCCTCTCCTCCCGAATCCCCAATCGGTTCCGCGATCGCCGCTTCGATCCTGTCCTCTTCGACCTCAGGTGCCCTTCACTATTTCTCTTTCTTTCTCACAGCTCTCCTTTCTCATCACGCATACTCGAACTCGGAACTAGTGGAATTTCGCATTTTCAAAGTTTAGCTCCGAAGGTCTCCTGCTTGGCGAGGTTGAAATTTCAGCCATTGCTGTTTGTCTCATTTTTCTGTCCAAATTGTCAAACTTGTTATGAGAACAGTACTGCAGCTGTGCATAGTGATTGAATTCTCCTTATCTTACGGATTGGGTTCATAGTGATTAGGATTTGGATAATCTTTTTTTGTCGATCGAACAATAAGAAGTATAGCACGATTATGTTACTAGTGTTAGTTGTTGCCTATTTTTCCGCAAGTGTACGAGTGGTACAAGGAATATAAATAAAAGAGTAATCGTTCCCATAGATATTTTACGGTTAAATATTCACTAATTACTAAAAACTAAAAATTAGAATCTAATTGGATGAATGAAGATTAAGACGTGTGAAGTGAAAGAAAAGAGATAAAAGAGAAGTGTGAGAAAAGAGGAGACCGATTGCATGCTCTTAACACTGCATGCTCCCGGGCGCATGCGCATAATTTTTTTTTTTTTTAAAATTTTTTTTTACAATATTGTTAATCTATGTGTATTTAACATCTTTATAAATTTTTACCATTTTTGGAGTATTTTAGATATTTATTTTTGATTTTTGAAAATCACTTACATAAATTAACAATATTGTAAAAAATTTTTCAAAAAAAATAAAAAAATAGGCGCTTGCAGCGCTGCATGCTTCCGGGAGCATATGATCGAGGTCCGAGAAAAGATAGTTTGGTGTGCAAACAATACTAAACTAAATAGGAACTCTTACTGATGGATGAATCTAGGGTTAAAATTTCGCTTGTTTATCCTCATGATTTTATTATATTTTTTAGTTGATTAATTAATATGATTATTAAACTAGAGAAATATTAATTATACTTCTCTTTCGATGGCTGCGTAAATCTATCTTGTTAATTGTAACTTTCAATATAAATCATAAGAATTTAAAATAACAAGCAGCGTTAATTACATTCCTAATATTGGCTACACATGACTTATAGATATTTATATTTATATGAGCAAATTTCATACATCCTACGAGATAAAACAACCTCAAGATTATGTATAGATTATGTGCTACTTAACCTTTAGTCTAATTTCATGTTATTTCTTTCAAACATCAAACAAAATTCCCAAATCAATCTATAAAGTGGCCAATCTCATAGAGGCGTTAAGAATAAGTTAAGTAAATAATCCAATATTAATAATATAAAATCAAAGAAAAACTACAAGTCATATCATGGTTCAAAAGCAAGATCCATTGCAATCTTAGAATGAGGTTTTTAGCCATACATAATTACATTGGATGCAAGGCTAAAAAAAAAATTAAAGTTAACATCCATCTCAGATAAACAGAAAATAAATGAGAAGAAAAATCTATTCCTTTAGGCTTGATTCCCTCTTCCACCCCCTGCGTTGCACGTCTCCAACTCTCTCTCTCCGAATTGTGTGTAAATACCTGGCCGAATCACCTATTTATAAGTGTGATTAGCGCTAACTAGCAGCTGCGCACTGTGTGCTTTTCTGTGCAATTTCTAATCTACACCCACCGTGCTTCACTGCTAGCAACTCAATTTATGCTTTTGACCTGGACCACTGAATATGCGTACCTCTTGCAATCTGTCACATCTCCATGAATTTTGCTTACTTGTTTTATGCAATTTGAATTGCATTATGCTTGGCTTGAAACCTGCTGCTTTCATGGCTGTTGATTTGAATTGCCGCTGCTGCATAAATTTAAATGGACGGTAGATGGCTGTATAACTAGTTTTAGAAAACTTGCTGAAATTTAATTCCATGGCTAAAGTGGTGATGAAAACTGTTGAATATTGGGCTGCTGATTTTCTGGTGGACTGCTGTAATACTAATTGGATTGGACAGCTGGAAATTTGGACAGCTCAAATTTAGCAATTGCTAAATTTAAATCTTGCTGCGCAAAATCTGTTTTTGATGGTCTTGAAAAAATCTGGGCGACTAGAAATTGCAGATGTGCTGCTGAAATTAGTGGACAGATGATGGTCCGAATTTCTGGCCATTATTATTTTTGTATGGGCTGCATTGGATGGTGAATGGTTTGAGGTAGAATGGACAGTTTGATTTTGCTATAAAAAATTTCCGAATGTTGGGACGGTCGCTTGGATGGCTGAGATTCAAGAGGTGCTACAATTAATTGGTTTGCTGCAATTTTTGGATGGTTTGATTAGCTTGATGGCTGTTTTGCTGGAATTAATGCTAATGGAGATGGAGGCTACTGAATTTCTGATGATGAACGGCCAGAAATTTCTGAAATATATTACGGTTGATGATGATAAGTTGCTGCACGTATATCAAAAAATAATTCATAGAACAAAAAATATATATTCTTAATTTAATGTCACGCCATATTTAATTTTAACACAACGAAAAAATTTAATTTCAAAACGCAATATCACAAAATTCTTCAAATAACTTTGAAATAAATATATAATGTAGCATTGAGAAAACATATTTTAAAACAAATTTCATATTAACGACAAATAATTACCCACCAAATTGGTTCAAAATGAACACCAAGTATTTTATTAATCACAAACTACCATTAATTAATATAGCTTTTACCTAAATGTGGAAGATAATTTTGGGAAACTTACCTCTTGTCATATTTGTGTCATTCAAGTGAGAAATCAAAGAAGATAAAAAATCATGCCTGTGTCAAAACCTGGATACTTGTAGTCTTTATTTGAGAAAAGAATCAGAGAGTGGAAAGATGATCAATCGTAAACAGAGAGTAATCAATTACCTCCTCATATCACTTTTAAATGATTTTGTACAGGCATACTCTCCTCATGGATTTATTATTATTTTGTGTTTATGATTACCAAAATCACATGCCATTTGTGCATGCCCATTGTGGGCACCATACCTCATGAGTTTGATAGCGACCGAACTAAGATTTATGTGGTGTTGAGAACAATATGAAATAAACTCCATTTATGCTAGGACTACCTCAGGAGTTATTCAATTATATGTGCTTGGCAATCAATAAAGGAAGTTAGTTGAGTGTATAAATTCCTGATTCCTTGTTTCTTCGCTATAAGTCCTTAAGGTAAGAATAACATAATAATGTACCTTATGAGACTTTCAACTATGCACTTATAGTTATAGGCTAATATTGCTACTTTAGCTTGTTACCTATACTAATTAATATTATTCAACTTTATGAGACATACCTACGAAAGCAGTTAATTTACAACTAAGAGGTACATGCTTTTATATTTACATCCATGTACATGTAGTTGCTTCTCGGCTGTTTATGTTGGCATTCGTGATTGGATATAATTGTGAAAACATTGCAATAGAAGTGTTGTCAAGAGTAGCCTTTGAGAAATTAGGTATGCTGTTGATTGATGTGATAAAATTAATCCAGGATTTAGCTAGTTATTTTATTTGATGTTGTAGCTGCTATGCTATCGCTAATAGGTGGATAGAATTGGGTATCTTTCCTTTCGTCCAACCTCATCAGGCTTGCTTTTTCCCTCTGCCCTGTGGATGTTCTTCTAGTCTCATTGGCCTGACTTCTACCTTTGTCTTACATATTTACATTCAGCTAGTAACTTTGTTTAGGGAGGGAAAGAAAACAATTTAAGCTAGCGAGAAAATTAGCATTTTAAGATAATTTTCTAAAATATATATTTTATCATCAAATTAAAATTAAACATTGTTCATGGCACATTGCTATAATGATATAAAGAGAATAGTTAAAATAAAAATTGTAATCTAATTAAAATACCTTTGAAGCATGAAACCCTAAACTTTGATCACTTAAAAGTTTTAAGAATCTATAATATGTGTTATTTTTCAATTATTCTATTTTCGAAGATACTCTATTTAGTGCATATGTACTAGAAATAGTAAGACAAGGGAACATTTAAATAATAGAATTATAACATATGAAAATACTTGATTTTTTATTTTCTTTTTCCTTCTTAATTGAAAATTTTTTTCCTCTGTGATTTGTTTTTTTCTTGATATTTTTTTTGAAAGATTTTAGGTTGCAAGTAGAGTTTCTAAATAACTAAATGTGTTTATCTTTTAGGAAGTAGATTTTTAAATTTGGTTGTTCTGCCTAAAAATGTTTCTCTAAAAATGGAGTACTTAAAAGAATTGGAAAACTTCTCTAAAAATAGCATTGAAATAAATGCGTTTCCTATTGGAAAGCAGATTTTTAAAAAATTAGGTTGCTTATCTTAAAGTTTTTGAAAAGTATACATCAAGAATTAGAAATCGCAGTGCTTGTCTTAAAAATAGCATCATTCTAATTCTTAAACTGTTTTTCCACATGCTTTATGTACGCTACAGTTATTTTTGAATTTCATGATTCCATTTGCTTCCAGATAAAAAAAAAAATATTTTGTTTGGGGGGGGGGGGGGGAAGGATAAGTGATCAACATTATTTGTATAAAAAAAAAGCCCTGGTCTAATCATCACTGAGACAATTCAATCATGAGATTCATTGTCAACCGTTGACACTGTATTTGCATTGATATTTTTCTCTCATAAGAAGTTATGCTTGTAGCCCTAATCTAGGTTTTCTTTTTTGAGATGCAAACCAAAGCTTCTGAACTTTATGTACTTTTCAATGTTAACAACAATATGATGGGATCAATAAAGTATTGTGAATTACTTTGTGTTAAATTTCTATTCTCAATCTGCTGAAACGCTTTTCTTTGGGAAAGAAATTGTATTTCTTCTGTGTGTGCTCAAGTTGTTGTTCAGCTGTCTGAACTGTTGATCACTTTATTTCTAAGGCAACTTATTCTAACGAAAGGTAGCAATGTTCAGTCTGGTAGTCTCTGGTACATGCTTCGCCAACAGTTGGCAGTTTGATCTGCAATTTTATCTATCTTGTCTTGATGTCCCTGTTTACATTTCCATCAGTAAGATAGCATTACACTCAGGCAAGTGGAAATTTTTTTTTTTTTAAGGCTCCATACCGAAGGGGTCAATATAGTCTGCCTGGATATTTGGTAAATTTATAGGTAATACATAAATTGAAAATGTCAAACTGCTTTGTTTTGTTCATATTCACTTGCTTACTATTTCGTGAATTCTGATCTACATAGAAAACAGTTGATGCTTATATTCATGGATTTCTTTTTTATACTCTACCCTCATTTTTCATTGTCATGTTATGCTTTTTTCTAGGTATTTTGAATCTCCATATGTATATGAAGCAAGGATTGAGGGTAACTCTGTATTGGAAGCTCTCGAGGATGAGCTTCGGGAATCCTGTGGTTATTTCATGCAGCGGTTCTTTCTTTTGGCAAATGCCATTGTATCATACTATCTTGATCTGATCAAGTACCTGAATGATTTACAGGTTCCATAATATTTTTATTTTGAGAGACTTTTAATAGAATTTTATATTGCATCTTCTGGATCTTATATGATTCGGACATCTGGAGCACTGGCATTCAAATGGTTGTTCAAGAACTAAAATACATTGAATTCTTTTCCTTTTTTTGTTGTGTTTATCTATTTTAAAAAATGTCTGAAGTGAGAAAGAAGTCTTCTGTACCTCACTCTGTTTTCTGTTTCTCATGCCTTCCCCATTCCCTTTATATGGTAATAAGAATCTGGATTCATAGAGCATCTCTTTTATTGTGTCCGTTTATCTATTTTTAAAAATGTCTGAAGTGAGAAAGAAGTCTTCTGTCAGGGGGGGAAGAATGCACTCGGGTTGTACCTCACTCTGTTTTCTGTTTCTCATGCCTTCCCCATTCCCTTTATATGGTAATAAGAATCTGGATTGATGGAGCATCTCTTTTATTGTGTCCTTCTACAAGGGCGCAACTTGGGTTGGAATGCTTCAGGCTTAGTGAAAACTTCGGTTCTGGTTAAACTTCAAATTAAACTTTCTGGTTATCTATAATTTTCACTACTAACTCTCTATGATTCATATTTTATTTAAAGGAAACATCAAATCATCAAAACCTAATAAACTAACCACGTATGTAGTTCACAAATGATGTTAAAATGCATCCCAGAAACATTTGATATGATGTGGAGTATCGAAAAAGCTATATTATATGTCCACACCTTATCATCTCCAACTAATGGGACCTTTCTCTTTTTTTTTTTTTTTTGGTAAAGAAGGTAACAAATAATGGGTTTAAAACCCATCATGACTGAATTAATGTGCCATCCCTCGAGGGGCCTTAGTTTAAAATCCTATTTGTTTTTAAAAAACACATTTGATACGATTAGGCAAGTTGGTATTATTTATTTTAATATTAACTGTATGTTTTGCTACAGGGATTCCTAATTTCCATTATTAAACTAGTTATGAAGTTTATTTTTTTATAATTTTATAAATATTTTGAAAACAGAACAAATTTCCATAAAAAAAGAAATTAAATGTGGAAGTTTGTTTCTTCATAACATTATTAGTTTCTGGATAAATGGTGTTCAAAAGTATTCAAGATGTACATAAAGACACATTGATGCAATTAAAGTTTGAAAAAAAAATCATGTGTGAATAGATGCTTATAATTATTCATTGAAACTACATGCAACTGGTTGTTGTGGGTCACTTATGCAGAATGGACGAAATCTAATCCATTCATCATGCTTTGAACAGGTTATTTATCTAGAATAATTAGGATCAGAAGCCTTCGTAAGCCACAACGTAAAATGACTAGAAAAATAAGAAAATCACTTAATTCAGTTTTCTAAAAGTATTGAAATGTTATGGAATTATATAAAATCATTTATCTAAATAGGATAAATATTTTTGGTATGCAAATCTAATTCAACCGGTTGCACTGATATGTTGGTGCATTCAGTATCTTTTTCTATTTTAAAAATGTTCTTTTATATTTAATTCACTTATATTGTTCATCCGTATGTATTTGTCTATGATGCCAAAAGTCACTTTGATTTTTCGCATCATAAACAAATTTGTATGGATGAACAATACAAATGGTTTAAATGTTAAAAAAAAAAAAATTAAAATAAAAAGTAACTGGTTGCATTGGCGTGTCCTGCAGCTGTCTGCATTTGATAAAGTACCCACAATTTTGAGTGAAGATTTAGATATTAAACTATGTCTTGGTACATTTGTTAAATATTAAACAATTACAATGGCTATATATTCATCTTGAGATAAATTTTTTTATGACCCAAATGGATTCCAATAAAAATAATTTTTGAAATCATAGGCAAACATATATTGACAAGTATGATTCTTGGCTTTGATCTGATTAAAACATAAGTTCAAACCACAAACAAAAAGTTCCACACAGCTTGTTGTCACACACATGGATTGGATAGAGGTTCAACCCACACCAAGTTGCATCCCTACTTATTCACCTCTTACGATCGTCTTCTCCTCTCTCGTGGTTCAATTCCTTGTCCTTGCCTGACCAACTTGCCCTGCATCCTGCTCTCACTTACAAACTTCTTGTCCACCTTCTCCTACTCTCACCCTTTTCAAATGCTATTTTTCAACTTCGCAAAATGTTTGTCATTTTTTAACTTATCAATATCTCAGAAAATTAAGCTTTCGGATGCTTATAACGGTTTTTAATTGTAAAAAGCTTGTAGAATCTGAAATCAGCTATTTGTCCCTGGGAAGTTATGCTATGGTCCTTATGTTTTTAATTTTTTGAATGCCCTTCCACTCGTTTATTTATTCCGACATCTTTGGATGCTCCTTATTTTAATTTTCCTGCTGTAGTTTAGGAAACTCTCAACTAGCAAGTGAAAATCGATTGATTGAATGTCTATAAAACATTTGAATATGAAAAATACTTCCGTAATTTATTTTGATGTGCATTACTTTTTGAAAATTTCATTGGAGGCTCTTTGCTTGGAAACGACAATGTCATTTGTTAATTTTTAGTTTAGAGTCTGGAGACAATTTTGGATCATATGGCTCCTTGCATCATAAAATCTTCAATAAAAAAGGGCTTACTTCATGACATCCAAATTTCCCTATGATGCTCTTGGTGCCAGCTTGGTCATCACTTGTTCACACTTACTCTCGCATCCTTAAGATTAATAATCTTATTTGTTTCTTTCTACATTTTGTTATTAAATTTTATGCATACTTTCTTATCAAGTTCATGGTGTTCACAGGAAAATGTAGATGGACATAATACTCTTGTTAGAGTCATGGAGAATGAGAATGGGAGGCAGTGGCTTACAGAATCATTATCCCTGTTTGGATGTCTTCTTATGCTTCAGGAACACCATATGAGTGGTTCATTGCGAGAAAAGCTTCTTGTTGCGCATGTGCGTCATGATCGTTGTTTTGATGCTCCAAATCTTGAGCATATATGTAACCTTTGCCGTATACATCCATCCAACTTCAAGTTTGGTTTCACTAATATCTCAAAAGCCACGGTGATTATCGATAAGCCAGGGGATCTATTTACAAGATTTCCTTTCCCTAAACCTATTTTGGATGCTGTCATTTGTCATCTTCTTGATGATGACCTGTATAATCGAATTCGACATTATCCTGATCCTGAACATCGGACCATGGCATTAGGATCACAAGCAGGTTGCCTGTATCTTTTGTTATTTTTTTCTCCAGAGTTCCTTCACAATGACTTCTTGATGCAAGAGATTGTTGACCGCTTCTTTAAACACCTCTGGGTGGTCCCTATCTTTTTGTATTTTACCGTAGATCTGTTGCAGTCATGGGATGCATATCAAGCAGCAAAAATGTCCTTGTGTGCTTCTATTGCTCCAGCCTTTATTCATGATCTTAGCCAATTTCATTGCACAAAGGTGAGAAAGGTCTGATATTTTAATTGAGTGATCATTGTTGCCTGGTTATCTGGATGCTGGAATGAGGAACATTATTTGGGTTTTAGCACGTGCAGCTAATATTTGGTCATGCAACATGGTTCTTCATTCCTGTTACTTTTGTCGTGTAAGAATTTTGGCAGATGGTTGATATTCTGATGGCTAATAGATAGATGTCTCAAGGACCCTTCTGCATGACACATTTTCTATTTTATGACCATGTAACCATTATTCCCTTTTCTTTGGTTTGTTCTTTTTTTCTAAAACCTTGGTAGTGATGACCAATTAGTGTAGTCCAGGGGAACTGGAAAACTTAAGATGATGGGATCATGTTGACTTGGTTGGGAGAACCTTGCAACTGCCAATTGTCTTCATGTGCCAAAAATTAGAAATAGCATAAGGCTTTGCATTAATATTCTAGTCAGTTCAATATTTCTTTTTTCATAAGTGTCATGTACTTGTTATGATTTCTCTGTTATGAATTTCTTCACTAGCAAACTCAAATATTTTTATTAGGGTACATTTGTTTAGAAGAGAATGGAGAGGAAGGAAATGGGAATGGAATAGATTTGGTACAGGTAAAGTGGAAAGAAAAAATAAATAGGGTAGTTATATGAAAATATCTGAGAAAATGATTGAAATGATTGGAACATAGGGGTTAAAATGGAAAAAAAGGTAGTTGGGTGTTGACTTTTGCGCTCCATTCCCTTCCCTTCCATTCTCCCCCAAACAAACACATCCATAGTGTTACTTTGTGTGCTTTGGGACTGCTGTCCTTGGTCTGTTTAGGAAGATTGCTTCACTGGTGGAGAATGTAAGGCGATAGAAGAGCAGTTTTCTAGGTGACATGGGATAGCTTCTAAGTGTCTCAGTGAAGCGGTTGTCTATATGCTTAAGAGTATCCATTCATTTCACAGTGATATGATTCAGCACTTCTTATGAGCATCCATTCATTTCATTGTGATATGATTCGGCACTTCTTATGCAGGTTAAGGATCTCTTGCATGAAATAGATTCAGTTCTTTTGGATGGTTCCCTTACTGAGCATTACTTATTTAGTAACTCTCAGAGTCTTCTTGACTTGGTTAGAAGTTGCAATGCTTCTCTGCGTTGGCTTTTGCTCCACAGATCTGTAAGCCTATTTTCTAAAATATTCTCCTTTTCCATTTAGTTGGATGTATCTTTTAGGATTAATTTGTTGATTCTTGACACTTTTAAAATGGATTTAAAAAGTGGTGAAATTCTGGTCCTAATCAGTTAACATGACTTGTCAATTACATGGTCAAGTGTTGCAGAAATAAAAAAAATATTATTTTGCCCAAATAAGTTAACATGATCTATGCTCTTAACCTTAATGGACCATATTGAAGTTTATACCACGTAATAATCAATACTGTTCAAATATTTTCTCAAAATTTATACTATGTAGTAATCAATACTGTTCGAATATTTTCTCAATAAAGTTAGATGCACAATTGAGCTCCATAGAAGCTTGTGATGAATACTTCCCATTTCATAAATTTAGGCGGCTTAGTTCTTTTGGAGCTTGAAATCCTGTAATTTCTTCTTATTTAAAATGAAAATTTCATGGTTAATCTATAAATTTTACTGACAATGGTGCATCATTGTACAAGTTTCTTAGTTTTGTAAAATGGTATACGAATATTCTCGATAATTGTATGAAGGCTTAAATTGGCATTGGAAATGACTTGTATCGTTACTGATATCTTCCTTATAAAGGTGTATGAAGACCAAAAAAAAAAAGAAAAAAAAGAATGAGAGAAATATATTGATGATTGAAACAAGAATTGAAGTTCACGTGTTTTGGAATGTAAATAGATTCCAATGGTATTGACATATCTTTTTTGATTGAAAATGCAATTTGTGTAGAAGGAATTACATTCTCACATCCTAGGTCAACAATGACTATAGTTACATCCTCATGGATGGAGGAAAATCCTTGATTAAAAGGAAAACTAAATGCATGATACAGATCCCAAAAATCAGATTTACTATCATGAAATCTTTTGCTTCTTTGGGACTGTATAACATATTGTGGTGAGTCTGATATTTGAGTCCCTTCTTGTCATTTGGAAGAGAATGACATGATTCTTAGTTGACATAGATGCTTAAACAATGTATGGGTTTGGAGTTTTATCTTTTATATTGTAAACCACAGAGGACTGATTTCAGGTGATCTTTTGGCATTTGGACCTCAAAAGATCATCAAAATAGATAGTAACTTGGTTGGCTTATATGTCCTCTCCTATAGGAGGCCTAGGAAGAACAGGTGATTTTGATTAGGTCACCACAGGTTGGCCTGACAAGTTATGACTATTTGACTTGGCAGGCAAACTCATTAGCTTAGCTGTTTCAATTTTCCTGTGAGAAACTCAATAAGAGCAGAACCAAACTAGTTGGATTTCATGAACTTAGCTAATCAAGACTTAATGACTTAGCAGAAGGCTTAGTTCTGTCAATTGCACATGAAAAACTTAGAAAAAGGGGACTGCGCTGACCTGGTTTAACTTAATAAAAGTGGACTGACTAGGTGAGTTGCGTGGTTCTCTCCATTACTGAGAAACAATTTAGCTGACTGGGGTTGACTTGGCTTAGTTGACTTAATGATGAGTTGATTTGGCTTGGTTCTCTCAATTTTATGTGAAAACTATAAAAAGGAGTTGTGTCGATTGAGTTTAATAAACTTATGGTGACTAGGTAAATCCTAAACTAGTGAATCTGTCATCCCGGAATGGGCTTTTAGTGGTATTTGGAGAATGCATACTGAGAATATAATAACTTTTTACATATTCCCAACTTCAAGAACCATCATAGGGAGATTTCATCGTCAGGCAATGGAGTTCGGATTCTCTATGCATTCGATTTTCCCCTCCTTCCATGCGCAAAAAACAATAAGGGATCTTAAGAAAATCATTTTGATAAGTTTTGAACTCGTTAGCATGAGTTTGAGGCTTATTAGTTTTCAAGTCAAAGTTCCGAACAAATTTTCATGGCTGCTTTTTTCTTTTCCTGTAAACCCACAATCACAAGATAGAGGAGATCCATCACGCGATGGGAGGCATTTACATGGCATAATCTATTCAAGGCTTTAGTTGGCAATGATCATGATTGGAGAGCAACGAGAACTTGCCCCTTGAGGAAGAAGATCATGGTGTAGTTCAACTCCAAGGCTCCAATTCCAAGGGAGGAAGAAGATTCGAAGAAGAAGATGCATGGGGTTACATGTCCATTTTATATGGTCCAAAGCTATTAGCCATTGAAGCTAGTGGGGCGAGTGCCTTCAATTGGCAGTGTTGGGTGCATCACATCATGTTAGTGGTTTTATGTGGGTGCTTGATAATGTAGATGGGGTCCACCTCATGATGTTGAGTACTAATTCGAAAATGACTTTGGATTTTCTCACATAATGGCACCATCACCATCCAATTGCATGATCATATAATATTTGAGACTTCTGTTGTTGCTGTCCTTTTGAAAATGACCCACCTGATGACATCAAGTATTAATTCTAAAACGACTATGGATTTTCTCACATGACGGACAATCAACATCCAATGGCATGATCATTCATGATAATTTTTGAGATGTTTGTTGCTACCATCCTTTTAAAAATGACTAGGTCCAACATATTAGTGACCGTGCATGTAGGGTTTTAACTTGGGTTAGGCAGGTCCTCTTCAGTGGTTGACTTGACCCAAAATCTTCTATCTTAGTCAATTGGACACCTACTCTGTACTATTTTTCAAGGTTTGATTGATTTCAGATTAAAACTAGTTCTCCAAAATGAATTCTATGTTGTATTTGCAAATGATAATTGCATGTAAATCAATGTTTTTAATATTGATAAATAATTTTTTATTGAGAGGCTAAGAAAAAAAATATTATCATATTCATTGGAGATAATATTGTTTTTATGGAAATTCAGTAAAAAAATATTTTTAAAATTTTAAAAAATATTAAAAATTAGAGAACCTTTCTTATAAATTATGATAAATCTAAGTAAACATTTATCAAAACAATATATTATCAAATGTTAATTTATTCTAGACAAAGATTAAAATATTATTTTTAAATCAATTAAAATCATTGTCTTAAAAAAATCTATATAATTGTTGACGAATACTGACATAAGTGTTTGGTTTATTTTACAATGATTAAACACCCTTTGACAAAACAAACTAAAAATTGTTTCCGAAAAAAAATCCATGTAATTGTGGGTGTATTACGATAAGTTGGTTGAAAAGGTGGATTACTGGAATAAACCCACAAAATGAGCATATTACGGGTGTGTTTGGCAATTTAAAAAAGTTGTCAAGTTAAAACTTTTCAATCTAAAACCTGTCACTTTTCATAACTATT
>JAXCLR010009899.1:0-13809 GCA_035584095.1 Annona squamosa | reverse complement strand
GATTTATGGGAAATGATCAGGTGGGGCCCACAGTGCTGCGACTGCACGGTGCAGTCGCATGCACTGGATCATTTCCCTCTATATATATATTTGTTTCCACTTAAATCCATGCATCTAAGTGACTATTTAGGAAGGATCTACATGCATTCAGGGTCTTATGATGAAATCATATGGATCATATGGATATGGTGAGAATTCAAACTGACCCTAATCCTAGACTAAATGATCGAATGTGAAGGTTACATTTGCTTGGGGCTTTGGTTTGTAGGTCTCTTAGGAGGATTTATATGCTTAAACCAAGTTGAGATCATGAAAACTGAGCTCAAATCGAGCTGTAAGATGGGTTGTAAGTATGGTAGCCATGATTTGGAAGGCTAGGACATGATGAAACCAGTGAACACAGGTTACACGACAACCAGGAGTAGTAGACTACATGATAAAATTTACCATAGCATTTTCATTTGACCTTTCAATGGGGATTTTCAGATAGATTTTGAAGACTAGCAAGAACTTTTTGTCCGAATGAAAATTTTAAGCTTTAAAGCTGCTTCATTATTGAACATTAAGCTCATTTAGCAAGCATAATAAGTGGCAAGGAGCTTGGCATAAGTCAGTGGTGTATTTTTTATAGAGCTGATTTTATGAGTTGTTTTAGCACAACACATTTTATCGCTTATTCCATGTATTAATTTTTTTGCTGGTGTAACTGACATCGTTTTTTTGCTTTTGATGAATGTGATTTTCTTTTTTGTTTTTTATTGGAATTTTTCCTGATAGATATGTCTGCTATTTCTATGGTTTTCATTTGCATTTTTTTGGTTTAGTGGTTACCTGCCCCCATTTTCTAGTAGAACTTGTTCCTAGTCAATGCATTTGGCATTTTTGTTTTTCTTCTAGTTAATTTCTTCTATGACAGATATGTCGTCCTGATGTTTTGTGTTTTGTTTTTTGTTTTTTATTCACACAGGTTGTTGAATGTTTTCTTTTCATTTTATTTTTTGATTAAAATGCATATATCATATTTATGTTCTGTTAGGCTTAACTAATCTTAATATTTCAGTGTGATTGTGTTATATAGTTTGAAGCCATGCATGAAATAAGAGTCGGCTACAGTTATATAATGGATGGGCTATTTGGATTGGTTTAGTTGCAGTCAAGTTCATCAATCGCCTATTTTCTTTTGAGTTCTCATTTGGTTTCATTTTAATTTCTGTTCAAGTTGTGGCCTTTCTTTTGATGCTAATGTAATAGTTAGTCTAATTTAGTGATAACAAATAGATTTGATGGAATAATAAAGCCATAGTGCTCTCCCTGTAAATAATGTAGATATGCAACCAGAAAATGTCAATTTACTTTCTAAAGATTTGTGTTTAGTAGATCTGTTTTGGTTGGATAGCCTTGTTTTGTTGATTGGAATGAATTTTTGTTACTTTGCTATGTATTCATCTTGTGTTTTCTCCAAAAATCTATGCATAGAAAGGGTTGTAATCCATTCAATAATTGGAAAGGAATGTTTGAATGAATGAAGTTATTGGCTTATTTCATTTCAGAATTTGTTATGATGCTTAATGTGATATTGATTCTTCTCATTTTGCAATCTGAAATATGAAAAATTTGTATGGTGGGTATCCTATTCAAGCTATTGTGAAAAGGATTAGCAAATCTATGTATAGGATTTTAAATCTGCCAAGTTCCATTATTTTTTGTGTTCAAGGCTGTAAGATACAGTTCGAGTTGTTAGGAAAGATATGAAAGTCTTTGATTTACATAGAACATGACTCAAGGTCAATAAGAATGATGCAGTGGCATTCTTCTAGCTGAACCCACATAGATGGAAGCAGAAAAAAGAAAAAAATTGGTAAATTACAGAAAAATTATATGAAATAGTCAAATAGAATTAGAAATTTAGATCTTCGATAAGCTCACCCTGGATTGATATGTAGCATGAGACATGGTGACCCTGCTCAAATGATTTAGTTTGAATCTCAGGGCGTAATACAAAGCCAACACGTTGAGAGAAACGACTATGGATATTTTTGAAGGAAGTTTTTGCTGAATATCTCTTTCTTTGATTTTTTTTATTTGTTTTGATGAATTATATAGTTTTTCAGAAAATCTATATGCTTTCATTTTCACAGTTGGTGGTTGATATGGCTTAATGTGTACTGCGTTGCTGCCTTTTTGTGTTATGGTTTTTACTCCTTTGTTTTTGTTTGATTGACTTTTATGGTTGGTGGTCTCTTATATTTTTTCTTTATCATTAATATTATTTTATGCTTAATTTCGATTTTGGCCCATATATTTATTTGGTCTCTGTTCTTTGGATTTGATGTTGCAAAATGCGTGAAGATGGGTTTGGCTACTAGTGAAATTAACTCATGTTTGAGCTCGTGGGAAGGGTGTTGGTTTGAATCTCGGGGCTTACTAGATAATAATGAAGTCAATGGATAAGTCAGTTAAAATAGAGATTTTACTGGCTTGCTTTAGTTTTCAAATGATTTCGAGAGGCGATGTGATTACTAATTTTCTTTTTCCATAGCTCATTTGGTTTTGTACATGTTTTTTGTTACTTAAGCATTTGGTACTTAACATGGAGTTTTGTCTTCTTATGGAGTTAGACAATTTTTTTTACCAATGAGTAGTCTTCTTATGGAGTTAGACAATTTTTTACCAATGAATTGGAAATTTTTTGCTTTTCTTTATGAGTGGGTGGATGCATATGCAGTTTCATTAGAATGTTTGGTAAGTTGAAGATTAGTTTTTTGTAGAAAAATATTTCATAAGTAAGCGCAAATTTGCAATTAAACAGAATGTTTCTTTTTCTGTTCTTTTGCAGTATTCTTCGTGTGATCCTCATTTCATTTATGACTCGTTTGGATAGTCTCAACTTTCTTCAAGCAATGTGGATTATGTACAATAATCTTTGAGCATGGTACTCAACTTTCTTCCTTTTCAAAAGAATTCTTAGAATTAGTAGTTTCAAACACATAGCTATGCTGATCATCTTCATCAATGTCTGAGTTTAGCAATTTTCATATGTCACTTCTGTGTTACTTTTATGAGTTTATCTATTGACTCTTATTCTATTTTATAGTAGACTTTTGTCTAGCATGAAGTGCCATTTTATAGTAGGCTTTTGTCTTAACTAATTAATTAATTAATTATGGCTAACATAATGGCACACAAAAAGTTCACTGATTATTGATTTTGCTAATTCAGCCTACCACTTAACATCCCTTAATTAATGTTACTGCAATATAATTTACAGAGTTTTATTGATATATTTTGTTTCAAAAATTAAAATAATTAATATATTAGAATAAAAATAAATCAAAATTTTGACCAAAGGAAGGTTCAAACCTTTGTATGGAATTTCAAGCCACTAGTTCTTGCCACTTTAATAACATCAAATATATGAATGATGGTGGAATTAAATATTATATATTTTAACCATTTCATTTATCCTAAATTTTCCCTACACACATCGTTGGTTAATTTGTTGTTTCTTTTTTAAAATATAATTATAATATAACACCCTTTTATTTGTGAAGATATTGAATACATAGCTAATTTTTTTGCATAATTATATTTTATGCATTTCTTAATTAAACATTTTCTAAGTATTACATTAATATCTAAATTTAAAATAATGAGGGTTGCAGTATGACTTCATGAGACAGACAGCGGGGATAAAGAAGGAAAAACAATAACAGAGATAAAAAGTGAAGTCTGAAATGGAGAAGGAAAGACGAGGAAGGAGAGAGAGGAAAGATTTAGATAGGAAGATGATCGAAGATGAAGAGAAAGAGAGAGAAAATAGGATCACTTCTATGAAACATCTCTTTTATGGAACCTCCTCTTTTTTTTAACATCTAGATAGTTTATGGAAAATCTAATCCACTTATTATATTTAATATCATTTATATTATATATTTTTTTCATCCATTTAGTATTGTGTATATGGGCTTCAATTACAAACATCTAAAATCATGTAATAAAACAATTTAATGCTAAATATTAATTTTTAAGTGGCGCTTTCAATATCTAAATTATTTATGATATCATTAATATGTAGATAAATGATTCTATAAAGTATTAGTATCTAAGCATCTTTCTTAATTTGCACATAAATATACTTATTTTGAACAAATGTGACTAATACATATATTGAATTTAGATAAAACTTGATCTTCTAACTAAGGAAATGATGTTGGATACAATGAATGAATTGGATATTACATCAATTATCAACATTTAAAGATTGAGATAATTTCATGGACTCACTTGCATGAAGTTTGGTTTTATATAAGTATTCCCTCTATTTTATTGTTAAAACAAAAATAATCCATCTAACTTCTGACGATTGTTCTATCATTCATCATTATGAGGTTTTAGTAGCCTTTTGCTACTCTCGTCACTTTAGATTATTAAGATGGGAATAGTTTGTAAAAATCATCCAAAAATATCTAACTCCTTGAATAGATATGTAAAATCATGGTTATACTTTAAGTAATACTTATGATTTTTTAAAATGATTGAAATAATATACTTTATTTATTGATTTAAAAAATTGTTAATAATTATATTTTATGTTGTAAAAAATCATTACCTATGATATTGTTGTCATGGCGTAACTTATTTTAGATTTGGTTACCCATGGCTTATTTTATGCAGAAAAAAAAAATTTATAACGTATATGAGTTTATGTTAACTCTCTCTATACACAGCTAAATGTTCACAACCTATATTATAAATAGGAAGTAGAATTTTGCTACGTGTAATATTGGATGCAACAACTGTTTTGTCTACATGTATGCAAATGATAGATATTGTTATATGACGCCCAAATGAATTATTTCGTATGTTTAAGTCTTTAAGGGAAAATCTTAATTAAGGGAGAGGGGAGACAACACTCCCCTCGAATTTTTGAACATTGTAATACAAGACAGTTGGGTTCCCCACCATATATTTTTAAAAAATTGCCATTTAACATATTATCTACAAGATGATGAGTCGCACTATTACCAGGCCTTATAATATTAGAGAAAGTGCATTCTTGAAAATTACTTGCAACGCTTCTGATTTTGTTAATTGCTACGCCCACACAGGATCTGATCATTTAGTTTCCATTAATCAGGGTAGCGAATTCATCTTTACATGGATGTTTCTGCATGAAATTTCACTCTCACAAATAAGACTCAAAAGGATTGCCCGGGCCTCCATATATAAAGGGTCCACTATTCCTTTCCTCAGCCATACTTTTGCTGTTATAAAAACCTTTCATGATTTCTAATTGCTGCTTTCATATACGAGTGTGTTTGTTTACGCTAAAAAAATGTCAAACAAAACTTTTTACTTTTTATAACTACTCTATTTTCAATTTTTTAAATATTTTTCTATACAAATTACCCTACTTTTCAATCATTTTCACACGACTACCTATACAACTAGCTTATCTATTTTAATTTTATTTTCTTCATATTTTATCATTACTCCTATCACATCACATCATTTTCTATCAATTTAATAACTTTTACTTCAAAAACTTTTTATCAGAAAATTTTACCCCTAGCTAAACACACCTTATGTTGCTTATTCTGCAGTTTAAAACCTTCATCAAGTCCATTTTATCGAGGTTCTCTTTAATTGTTTGATAGTACATCTTCATTGGTCTGGCTGTTATCACTATTCTTATGAAATCTATGGTCCAATTCGGTATATCCCTCATCTTTAACATAATTCCCTTTATATAAAACTTATTCCACGAAAACCAAACTCTTTACAAGGAGCATAAACAGAAATGAGAGAAAACTATTTCTTTCTCATCAATAGAGCTCTAATCGCATCCCCTAGACTCTAAGCATTCCTACTTCTCAGGAGACTCCACAATTACTCTACAAAATCGTCTAGAAAAGACATTCATATATTTTATTCTTTATTCTTTATTCTTTTTTTAAACTTTAAAACTAATTTAGTTGTTGTCTATTTTTCAAGAAAAATTATTGATGAATAATACAATGGATATGAATAAATTTCTAATCACAGATGCTTCATATGTATATCATTTGATTTATTATTTAATTGTTGTTACTAACTTTTTATATGATAAAGATTATGGATAACCAGGATGATCAACATGGTCAGCATTTTCCAGAGTATATAAGTGTCGTTGCCCGTGGCGAACAATTTATGTTTGTTTATCGAAGACAATTTTCTCCACAAAATTCTGGAGATTTGACCTTACACGCAGGGGAATTTCATCAACGAGTGGTTCAAGAACGTCTGACTCCAGTAGCCCGAAATTTGTTGCCAGTCAACCAAGGAGGACTTAATTTTGCAGTCTGTGTGGCTACTCGAGGTTATCTAGCGATCACTAATGCTCGACTTTTTCGGATACCACAGAATCGTTATCGATTAGATTCCAGATGGTTTAGTTCACTACCAAATCTAATGCGAGCACATTTACGAATTTACATGCAGCGTGAGGTTGAGCTAGACATTTGGTTTTTTCAGTTTTCACATACCATGACCCCGGGCTTATTGATAACTGATATATATGTGAGTATTTTTTTGTGGAATTTATAAATGTCATTTGTTATTTGTGTTCTCATTATGATTATCATTGTTATTATTTAATTTTAATAATTAATTTTTTACAGAATCCGACACTTCCACCTGTGAACTTGGCCAATCTACCCCAACCTCCACCGCAGCTCTGAGCTTCAGCCCAACCTCCTCCGCAGCTCTTGAAATTCTTTTCGGTAGTGTCTTAGTTTTTCCCTAATCATAGTTGCAAGCTGGGTTGATTTTATTTCACCACTTGCGGGATTCTTATGGTCAACATACTACATTAAAGTGATAACTAAACAAGTAGGTGTACTGACCATAAGAATCCTACACTCTTAGTTTTAAATGGTGGCTGCACTCTTAAACACCTACTTGTTTAGTTATCACTTTAATGCAGTATGTTGACCATAAGAATCCCGCAAGTGGTGAAATAAAATCAACCCAGCTTGCAACTATGATTAGGGAAAAACTAAGACACTACCGAAAAGAATTTCAAGAGCTGCGGAGGAGGTTGGGCTGAAGCTCAGAGCTGCGGTGGAGGTTGGGGTAGATTGGCCAAGTTCACAGGTGGAAGTGTCGGATTCTGTAAAAAATTAATTATTAAAATTAAATAATAACAATGATAATCATAATGAGAACACAAATAACAAATGACATTTATAAATTCCACAAAAAAATACTCACATATATATCAGTTATCAATAAGCCCGGGGTCATGGTATGTGAAAACTGAAAAAACCAAATGTCTAGCTCAACCTCACGCTGCATGTAAATTCGTAAATGTGCTCGCATTAGATTTGGTAGTGAACTAAACCATCTGGAATCTAATCGATAACGATTCTGTGGTATCCGAAAAAGTCGAGCATTAGTGATCGCTAGATAACCTCGAGTAGCCACACAGACTGCAAAATTAAGTCCTCCTTGGTTGACTGGCAACAAATTTCGGGCTACTGGAGTCAGACGTTCTTGAACCACTCGTTGATGAAATTCCCCTGCGTGTAAGGTCAAATCTCCAGAATTTTGTGGAGAAAATTGTCTTCGATAAACAAACATAAATTGTTCGCCACGGGCAACGACACTTATATACTCTGGAAAATGCTGACCATGTTGATCATCCTGGTTATCCATAATCTTTATCATATAAAAAGTTAGTAACAACAATTAAATAATAAATCAAATGATATACATATGAAGCATCTGTGATTAGAAATTTATTCATATCCATTGTATTATTCATCAATAATTTTTCTTGAAAAATAGACAACAACTAAATTAGTTTTAAAGTTTAAAAAAAGAATAAAGAATAAAGAATAAAATATATGAATGTCTTTTCTAGACGATTTTGTAGAGTAATTGTGGAGTCTCCTGAGAAGTAGGAATGCTTAGAGTCTAGGGGATGCGATTAGAGCTCTATTGATGAGAAAGAAATAGTTTTCTCTCATTTCTGTTTATGCTCCTTGTAAAGAGTTTGGTTTTCGTGGAATAAGTTTTATATAAAGGGAATTATGTTAAAGATGAGGGATATACCGAATTGGACCATAGATTTCATAAGAATAGTGATAACAGCCAGACCAATGAAGATGTACTATCAAACAATTAAAGAGAACCTCGATAAAATGGACTTGATGAAGGTTTTAAACTGCAGAATAAGCAACATAAGGTGTGTTTAGCTAGGGGTAAAATTTTCTGATAAAAAGTTTTTGAAGTAAAAGTTATTAAATTGATAGAAAATGATGTGATGTGATAGGAGTAATGATAAAATATGAAGAAAATAAAATTAAAATAGATAAGCTAGTTGTATAGGTAGTCGTGTGAAAATGATTGAAAAGTAGGGTAATTTGTATAGAAAAATATTTAAAAAATTGAAAATAGAGTAGTTATAAAAAGTAAAAAGTTTTGTTTGACATTTTTTTAGCGTAAACAAACACACTCGTATATGAAAGCAGCAATTAGAAATCATGAAAGGTTTTTATAACAGCAAAAGTATGGCTGAGGAAAGGAATAGTGGACCCTTTATATATGGAGGCCCGGGCAATCCTTTTGAGTCTTATTTGTGAGAGTGAAATTTCATGCAGAAACATCCATGTAAAGATGAATTCGCTACCCTGATTAATGGAAACTAAATGATCAGATCCTGTGTGGGCGTAGCAATTAACAAAATCAGAAGCGTTGCAAGTAATTTTCAAGAATGCACTTTCTCTAATATTATAAGGCCTGGTAATAGTGCGACTCATCATCTTGTAGATAATATGTTAAATGGCAATTTTTTAAAAATATATGGTGGGGAACCCAACTGTCTTGTATTACAATGTTCAAAAATTCGAGGGGAGTGTTGTCTCCCCTCTCCCTTAATTAAGATTTTCCCTTAAAGACTTAAACATACGAAATAATTCATTTGGGCGTCATATAACAATATCTATCATTTGCATACATGTAGACAAAACAGTTGTTGCATCCAATATTACACGTAGCAAAATTCTACTTCCTATTTATAATATAGGTTGTGAACATTTAGCTGTGTATAGAGAGAGTTAACATAAACTCATATACGTTATAAATTTTTTTTTTCTGCATAAAATAAGCCATGGGTAACCAAATCTAAAATAAGTTACGCCATGACAACAATATCATAGGTAATGATTTTTTACAACATAAAATATAATTATTAACAATTTTTTAAATCAATAAATAAAGTATATTATTTCAATCATTTTAAAAAATCATAAGTATTACTTAAAGTATAACCATGATTTTACATATCTATTCAAGGAGTTAGATATTTTTGGATGATTTTTACAAACTATTCCCATCTTAATAATCTAAAGTGACGAGAGTAGCAAAAGGCTACTAAAACCTCATAATGATGAATGATAGAACAATCGTCAGAAGTTAGATGGATTATTTTTGTTTTAACAATAAAATAGAGGGAATACTTATATAAAACCAAACTTCATGCAAGTGAGTCCATGAAATTATCTCAATCTTTAAATGTTGATAATTGATGTAATATCCAATTCATTCATTGTATCCAACATCATTTCCTTAGTTAGAAGATCAAGTTTTATCTAAATTCAATATATGTATTAGTCACATTTGTTCAAAATAAGTATATTTATGTGCAAATTAAGAAAGATGCTTAGATACTAATACTTTATAGAATCATTTATCTACATATTAATGATATCATAAATAATTTAGATATTGAAAGCGCCACTTAAAAATTAATATTTAGCATTAAATTGTTTTATTACATGATTTTAGATGTTTGTAATTGAAGCCCATATACACAATACTAAATGGATGAAAAAAATATATAATATAAATGATATTAAATATAATAAGTGGATTAGATTTTCCATAAACTATCTAGATGTTAAAAAAAAGAGGAGGTTCCATAAAAGAGATGTTTCATAGAAGTGATCCTATTTTCTCTCTCTTTCTCTTCATCTTCGATCATCTTCCTATCTAAATCTTTCCTCTCTCTCCTTCCTCGTCTTTCCTTCTCCATTTCAGACTTCACTTTTTATCTCTGTTATTGTTTTTCCTTCTTTATCCCCGCTGTCTGTCTCATGAAGTCATACTGCAACCCTCATTATTTTAAATTTAGATATTAATGTAATACTTAGAAAATGTTTAATTAAGAAATGCATAAAATATAATTATGCAAAAAAATTAGCTATGTATTCAATATCTTCACAAATAAAAGGGTGTTATATTATAATTATATTTTAAAAAAGAAACAACAAATTAACCAACGATGTGTGTAGGGAAAATTTAGGATAAATGAAATGGTTAAAATATATAATATTTAATTCCACCATCATTCATATATTTGATGTTATTAAAGTGGCAAGAACTAGTGGCTTGAAATTCCATACAAAGGTTTGAACCTTCCTTTGGTCAAAATTTTGATTTATTTTTATTCTAATATATTAATTATTTTAATTTTTGAAACAAAATATATCAATAAAACTCTGTAAATTATATTGCAGTAACATTAATTAAGGGATGTTAAGTGGTAGGCTGAATTAGCAAAATCAATAATCAGTGAACTTTTTGTGTGCCATTATGTTAGCCATAATTAATTAATTAATTAGTTAAGACAAAAGCCTACTATAAAATGGCACTTCATGCTAGACAAAAGTCTACTATAAAATAGAATAAGAGTCAATAGATAAACTCATAAAAGTAACACAGAAGTGACATATGAAAATTGCTAAACTCAGACATTGATGAAGATGATCAGCATAGCTATGTGTTTGAAACTACTAATTCTAAGAATTCTTTTGAAAAGGAAGAAAGTTGAGTACCATGCTCAAAGATTATTGTACATAATCCACATTGCTTGAAGAAAGTTGAGACTATCCAAACGAGTCATAAATGAAATGAGGATCACACGAAGAATACTGCAAAAGAACAGAAAAAGAAACATTCTGTTTAATTGCAAATTTGCGCTTACTTATGAAATATTTTTCTACAAAAAACTAATCTTCAACTTACCAAACATTCTAATGAAACTGCATATGCATCCACCCACTCATAAAGAAAAGCAAAAAATTTCCAATTCATTGGTAAAAAATTGTCTAACTCCATAAGAAGACTACTCATTGGTAAAAAAAATTGTCTAACTCCATAAGAAGACAAAACTCCATGTTAAGTACCAAATGCTTAAGTAACAAAAAACATGTACAAAACCAAATGAGCTATGGAAAAAGAAAATTAGTAATCACATCGCCTCTCGAAATCATTTGAAAACTAAAGCAAGCCAGTAAAATCTCTATTTTAACTGACTTATCCATTGACTTCATTATTATCTAGTAAGCCCCGAGATTCAAACCAACACCCTTCCCACGAGCTCAAACATGAGTTAATTTCACTAGTAGCCAAACCCATCTTCACGCATTTTGCAACATCAAATCCAAAGAACAGAGACCAAATAAATATATGGGCCAAAATCGAAATTAAGCATAAAATAATATTAATGATAAAGAAAAAATATAAGAGACCACCAACCATAAAAGTCAATCAAACAAAAACAAAGGAGTAAAAACCATAACACAAAAAGGCAGCAACGCAGTACACATTAAGCCATATCAACCACCAACTGTGAAAATGAAAGCATATAGATTTTCTGAAAAACTATATAATTCATCAAAACAAATAAAAAAAATCAAAGAAAGAGATATTCAGCAAAAACTTCCTTCAAAAATATCCATAGTCGTTTCTCTCAACGTGTTGGCTTTGTATTACGCCCTGAGATTCAAACTAAATCATTTGAGCAGGGTCACCATGTCTCATGCTACATATCAATCCAGGGTGAGCTTATCGAAGATCTAAATTTCTAATTCTATTTGACTATTTCATATAATTTTTCTGTAATTTACCAATTTTTTTCTTTTTTCTGCTTCCATCTATGTGGGTTCAGCTAGAAGAATGCCACTGCATCATTCTTATTGACCTTGAGTCATGTTCTATGTAAATCAAAGACTTTCATATCTTTCCTAACAACTCGAACTGTATCTTACAGCCTTGAACACAAAAAATAATGGAACTTGGCAGATTTAAAATCCTATACATAGATTTGCTAATCCTTTTCACAATAGCTTGAATAGGATACCCACCATACAAATTTTTCATATTTCAGATTGCAAAATGAGAAGAATCAATATCACATTAAGCATCATAACAAATTCTGAAATGAAATAAGCCAATAACTTCATTCATTCAAACATTCCTTTCCAATTATTGAATGGATTACAACCCTTTCTATGCATAGATTTTTGGAGAAAACACAAGATGAATACATAGCAAAGTAACAAAAATTCATTCCAATCAACAAAACAAGGCTATCCAACCAAAACAGATCTACTAAACACAAATCTTTAGAAAGTAAATTGACATTTTCTGGTTGCATATCTACATTATTTACAGGGAGAGCACTATGGCTTTATTATTCCATCAAATCTATTTGTTATCACTAAATTAGACTAACTATTACATTAGCATCAAAAGAAAGGCCACAACTTGAACAGAAATTAAAATGAAACCAAATGAGAACTCAAAAGAAAATAGGCGATTGATGAACTTGACTGCAACTAAACCAATCCAAATAGCCCATCCATTATATAACTGTAGCCGACTCTTATTTCATGCATGGCTTCAAACTATATAACACAATCACACTGAAATATTAAGATTAGTTAAGCCTAACAGAACATAAATATGATATATGCATTTTAATCAAAAAATAAAATGAAAAGAAAACATTCAACAACCTGTGTGAATAAAAAACAAAAAACAAAACACAAAACATCAGGACGACATATCTGTCATAGAAGAAATTAACTAGAAGAAAAACAAAAATGCCAAATGCATTGACTAGGAACAAGTTCTACTAGAAAATGGGGGCAGGTAACCACTAAACCAAAAAAATGCAAATGAAAACCATAGAAATAGCAGACATATCTATCAGGAAAAATTCCAATAAAAAACAAAAAAGAAAATCACATTCATCAAAAGCAAAAAAACGATGTCAGTTACACCAGCAAAAAAATTAATACATGGAATAAGCGATAAAATGTGTTGTGCTAAAACAACTCATAAAATCAGCTCTATAAAAAATACACCACTGACTTATGCCAAGCTCCTTGCCACTTATTATGCTTGCTAAATGAGCTTAATGTTCAATAATGAAGCAGCTTTAAAGCTTAAAATTTTCATTCGGACAAAAAGTTCTTGCTAGTCTTCAAAATCTATCTGAAAATCCCCATTGAAAGGTCAAATGAAAATGCTATGGTAAATTTTATCATGTAGTCTACTACTCCTGGTTGTCGTGTAACCTGTGTTCACTGGTTTCATCATGTCCTAGCCTTCCAAATCATGGCTACCATACTTACAACCCATCTTACAGCTCGATTTGAGCTCAGTTTTCATGATCTCAACTTGGTTTAAGCATATAAATCCTCCTAAGAGACCTACAAACCAAAGCCCCAAGCAAATGTAACCTTCACATTCGATCATTTAGTCTAGGATTAGGGTCAGTTTGAATTCTCACCATATCCATATGATCCATATGATTTCATCATAAGACCCTGAATGCATGTAGATCCTTCCTAAATAGTCACTTAGATGCATGGATTTAAGTGGAAACAAATATATATATAGAGGGAAATGATCCAGTGCATGCGACTGCACCGTGCAGTCGCAGCACTGTGGGCCCCACCTGATCATTTCCCATAAATC
>JAXCLR010009898.1:0-13811 GCA_035584095.1 Annona squamosa | reverse complement strand
GACTATGATACGGGAAATGCTTTCCAAGTTGGATAAATGAAAACGTTATCTGTATTGATGTTATATATTTATATATAAAAAAATTTGACGTGTGATCAGGGCAACAATCCTGAGTCACGTTTACCAACCCTTTTCGACCCCAGAGTAAGGACTATGTGGAGCCTCGGATCGGGGGCGCCACAATATATGAGGGAACTTCTCAAGTTTGAGGGATATGAAGAAATATATTGATTGGAGAGCTAAAAAGTTTTAAAATGTTAGACACTGAAAATATATCTGAAATATTTACAAGGTTTTCCAAGACTACTAATTCATTAAAAGGCCTTAGAAAAGTAATTTTTGGATCTGAACAGGTCATGAAAATCTTAAGAAACTTGAGTCATGGACCCCAAAAATCATAGCTATTGAACAAGCAAAAGATCTGAATAAATTAAGGCTGGAAGATCTTTTTTATTCTCTTAGGTCTCATGAACTGATAAAGAGAAAAAATAAGAAACAACAAAAGGAAAAAGGGCTATCGCTTTGAGGGCTACGCAAAACTTAGATGAGTCCACATTATCTTTTCAGAATGATGACGAAGAGATTACTCAATTACCTAGAGATTCAGAAAGTTCGTAAGATAAGGAAAGAATTTCAAAGGATTTAAGGAGAGAAATTGAAAGGAAAAGAAGATGGAAGTAATTAAATGCTATAGGTGTGGTGGAGTAGAATAATACAAGCCAATGTCCTACACCAGAAGAAGGCAAATCAAAATAACGACAAGAGAAAAAGGATAGAAATGAAAATAGAAAATTTCATAAAACAAAAGGTAGAGGAATGTACATAAATGAGAAAACATTTACAATGAGTAGTTCATCAAATGAAGATAGTGAAGTAGCCAATTGTGCTCGAATATGCTGCATGGTAAGGATTGAGGAAGAAAACAATATGATCTGTCTCACTACAACTGAAGTTATAGATGGACAAACCATATCAACAAATTGCACCAGCAGTGAAGAGGTATTTCTTAAAGTAAAGGCCAACAATATATGGTTTATGGATAGTGGTTGCTCAAGACATATGGCAGGAGAAAGAGGACAATTCCACAATATCAAACCATGTAGTGAAAGGATTGTTGCATTTGAAAATAATGAAAAAGGTAAAATTAAAGGTAAATGAAATATTTATGATATTTTAAATGCATGTATTGAGGATGTGCTATTTGTTGAAGGACTCAAACATAATCTAATGAACATTAATCAATTGTGTGACAAAGGCTATAAAGTTGTGTTTGAATCTTCTATATGTAATCTTTTTTTTATGAAGATCACATAGTTTTTAGTAATAAAAGACATGAAAATATATATTTGGTTTCCCTTCATGAACTTGATGGACAATGTCTTATGGCCATTGATATTAATCCATGGATTTGGAATAAAAGACTTAGACACATAAATATGTCAAACATTAAGACCTTGTGGAAAAAGAGCATAGTAGAATGACTACCAAAGCTTAAATATGACAAAGATAAAATTTGCAAAGCATGCCAACTATCCAAATAGCCTAAAATGTCATTTTCCTCCAAAAAGAAAATCTCAACGACTAGACCACTTGAACTATTACACATGGATCTATATAGATCATTCGACATTTTGACTCTTGAGAAAAAGAAATATATTTTTGTTATTGTTGATGATTTTTCAAGATTTACATGGATAATACTTTTAGCTAATAAAGATGATGCCTTTTCAATATTTATTACTTTCTCAAATTTGGTGTAAAGTGAAAAATAAAATATGATCATATCTATTAGAAGCTATTATGGTGATGAATTTGAAAACAAATGATATATAGAATTTTGTAATGGAAAAAGAATTGATCATATATTTTCTGCACCAACAACTCTCCAACAAAATGGGGTAGTTGAAAAAAATAGAACAATACAAGAGATGAATAAAACTATGCTAAATAAAAGTAAATTATCCAAGAATTTGTGGGGAGAAGCGGTAAGTACAACATATCATGTATTAAATTGAATTACCATAACAGCAATCTTGAAAAAGACCCCATATGAGTTATAGAAAGGTAGAAAGCCGAATATTTCATACTTCCATGCTTTTGGCTGTATTTGCTATGTACTGAATAATGAAAACCAAACTTAGAAAAAATTGATGTCAAAAGTGATGAAATAATATTTCTTGGATATTCATCAAATAGTAAAACATATAAAGTTTTCAACAAAAGAAATCAAGTAGTAGAAGAATCCATATATGCCGTATTTGATGAATTTAATCCAAATCCCAAAAAAGAGAATGAGCTAAGTGACACAGATGACATGTCAAGGAAGTTTGAAAAGCTACATATGGAAAAACAAGGAGAATTGGAATCAAAGCAAGAGCAATCCTCAGACAAAAAGATAAGTGAAGATAATGACTCTTAAAAACCTCCAAAGGATTTAAAATTCAAAAATGATCATCCAATTGAGTAAGTAATTAGTAACATATATGAAGGAGTAAGAATAAGAAGTTCTAAACATAATATATGTAGAGATTTCGTTTTTGTATCTAAAATAGAGTCAAATTTAGTAGAGTCAAATTGGATTGTGGCAATGCAAGAAGAGCTAAATCAATTTGAAAGGAATCAAGTATGGCATCTAGTTTCTAGACCTAAAGACTGCACAATTACTGATACCAAATGAATTTTTAGGAATAAATTAGGTGAAAGTGGACTTATGGTAAGAAACAAAGCTACGCTTGTGGCCAAAAGGTATTCACAAGAAGAAAGAATTAATTTTGAGGAATTATATACTCCAATAGCTAGATTAGAAGCCATATACATTCTACTAGCCTTTGCATCTCATGTGGATTTCAAACTGTTTTGAATCGATGTAAAAAGTGCATTTTTGAATGATACCTAAACAAGGAGGTATATGTCGAACAATCTCTTAATATATTTATCAAGTATAAAGGAAAAGATATATTAATTGTTTAAATTTATGGAAATGATAATATATTTTGTGCCACTAATGAAACTCTATGTCAAGAATTTTCTAAGCTTATGTAGAATAAATTTGAAATGAGCATGATTAGTGAACTAAACTTCTTCCTTGAGCTGCAAATTAAGTAACTAAGTGAAGACATCTTCATAATTAGTCTAAATGTGTCAAAGAAATGCTTAAAAAGTTTGGAATGCAAAACAGTAAAGGAGCAAATACACCTATGGGCTCAACAATCAAAATAGACGAGGATGAAAAGGAAAAATAGTTGAACGAAAGTTATATAGAAGTATAACAGAAATTTTATTATATTTAACTACATTTAGATCAGACATATTTTTCAGTATTCGCATGTGTTCTAGATTTTGATTATGTCCCAAAGAATTACATTTATTAGCTATAAAAAGAATTTTTAGGTACTTAATAGATACTACTAATCTAGGGCTATGGTATCCTAAGGGTTCAACATTTGATATAATTGACTACTTAGATGCAGATTTTGCCAGTTACAAGGTAGATAGAAAAAGCACTAGCAGGACATGTCAATTCCTTGGAAACATGATGGTCTCATGGTTTTTAAGAAAATAAACAAGTATTGCTCTATCTACTAAGGAAGCCAAATATATTGCCTCTGGGAGTTGTTGTGCTCAACTGCTTTAAATAAAACAACAACTTAAAAATTATGGGATTGAATATAAAGATATACCAATTATATATGACAATACAAGTGCAATATGCTTAACTAAAAATCCCATATTGTACTCTAAAACCAAACATATAGATGTGAGATATCATTTCATTAGAGAACATATTGAAAATCATGATATTTGTCTAGAATATGTTAAAACAGAAGATTAAATTGCTGATATTTTTACAAAACCATTAGCAAAGGAATCATTTTACAAAATTAGAAATGATATGAGTATGATTGATCTTAATTCGTAAAGTGGTAATATCTCTGTGAAATCTATGCTAAAAGGAGGAGTAGAAAATAGAATCCATATTTCCAACTTAGGTCAAAGGAGCCAAGTTGACTCCACTCATCTTGAGTAGACTTCAAACCCGACTTAGGGTTCGAAGTCGACTCCACAAGCCAACAGTTCGGCTGCCTATAAAGGCACACAAACCTGCTCTCTCCCGCTCTCTTTGTCATTTCTCTCTTCTTTTGTTTTTAAAATTCCTCTCAAGAGAAATCTACTCTCTTCTCCTACATCTCAATACGCGTCTAAAATTCCCAAAGGTTCATTAATCTCAAAATCGAGCAAACTTCTCCTTTCCAGACCTTTTAAATCAAATACAGGGGAGGACGTGCCTTGTTGGCAATGAACGCTGTCCAAACGAGCCCAGAAAGAGGCTACAACCTCCACAGGTCATCTAGTTCGATTACAAGAAGGTAACCTTTCTATCTTGGCACCTAAACAATGAGAAAACTTCGAATCCAATGATAGTATTGAATTTGGTGGAAAGAGGAAGGTACCTAATAGTTGAAAATTAATAATATATTTTGTGGGTATTTTATGCCAGTTTGGTAGGTAATTAATTGAGTTTAATGTTAAATTTACTCTAAAATATGGTTTTGCAACATTTAGGTATTAAATATTAATTTCAAGTTATTTAAATAATTTTTATAATCTTTTGGCTTGAAGTTATATTTTAATTATTGTCATGAAATTAAACAGGCTTGAAATAATTTTTTATAGTGATAACCTACTAATGATTTAGATGAATTAATCATTTAAATATTTTTTATGTAGGTTTGCAAGTTCGAGAGTGGGCCCCCCAAAATCATCAATGTCCAATTAATTAAATCTGCACCATCCAAAACTATCCAGATCCAACTAGATTTTTCACCATCCATTTAATGCATAAAATCGAAAGAATCCAGCCATCCATTAAGGTTTGCAAGATTGAGAGTGGGCCCCACAAAATCATCAACGTCCAGTTAATTAAATTTGCACCATCCAAAACTGTCTAGATCCAACAGATTTTCCACCATCCATTTAATGCATAAAATCAAAGAATCCAGCCATCCATTAAGGTCCACCAGATCACCCGAAAATTAATAGCCTGGATTTCTTTTATCCAGGAAAAGTCTAACTATGATCAGTAGCAAAAATCCAGGCCATCCAATTCAATTATCGGTCATCCAATTTTCAGAGCGGTTCATCATAGTCGTCCATCAGATGTATTTCCAAACCATCTAGAATTTCACCGAAATCATAAAATCCGGATTGTCCATTTATTTAAGCTAATTACCGTCCAGATTTTTGGTTAAAAATCCATCCGAAAATCATAAAATCCTGGCTGTTCGTATTTATTCCACTGCTTGACCCACCAAACCATCATCGTCCCTCTAAGCAGCTGCCCATGTCAATTAAAATCCATGCCTGAATTTTTTATCAATATTTCATCTCCGCCATAAAAAGCAGAGCATCGATCAACCAATCCAGAAATTTTCAGCTGTCCCAAGTTCATGCACCGTCCATCAGCTATCCATCATCATCCAACCTTTTAGATCATGCATTTTTTTCTGTATTGCACCGTTCATATGTTCAACAAATTTCTACCGTCCAGATCAATTAATTCATGCAGCAATTTTTACGTTCATAGATCTAAGCCGTTCAACCAGTGGGCCCCATAATCAATTAACACAGAGATATTCAGCACATCAAGGCAACAAAGTATCCATCAGTGCAATTTATACGCAAACTGAAGTCCTCAACATGGTGGATTGCGTAATGGCCAATTAGCGTAAGTAGGCTACACAAACTTTTTTTTTACGCAGTTTTCAAAAGTTATAAAAGGGGCTGCCAGTGGAGGAATTTGGAGGAGGGATTATAGCGGAGAAAATTCCACATAGAATTTGAAGAGAGAGATTTAGAGAAAGAGAGAGAGCAAGGAGGTAGAGAGCACGGGTAAGAGGCAGACCAACGAGTTGCGTGGAGCGGCCGACATGCCATCGGGAGCTTCAAACTAATTGCCTTCCTCTCTTTTTTCTTTTTTCTTTTAATTATCTTGTTTAAGATGAATTTTGATTTTAATTTTATTTTAGACTTAAACATTCTTAGCTAAATCCTAAATCTAGGGTTTATGACGTAACATGCATATAATATAGCGTGATATTAGTTTTTTAAATTCATTTATGATGGATATTGTTGTTAATTTAATATCTTGTGATTTTTATGCTTGCTTTGTATATGGTCCCGTACTTTGGCATGATTTCATATATTAGGTGATAGAACCAAGATATGGAAATTTAATATACGATAATCATGATATTAAACCTGAAAATCTACGACCATGAGAATAGGCATGATGACCCTGAGGAATTTCATGAATAAACCATAAAACTTAATGGATTCTAATTAACTTAATTCCATGAGAATAGGTGGTTAAGAAAATTAGGGTACGCCTTGTAGGTTTCGAGAGAAGGTGCAAGGATAAATTAAGATTTGTTCTCCTTTAACAAATAATATCTAAATTAAAAAATTATACACCTATCCGTTGCAAAAGACGCATGTGAAATCCTAGACCCTAGGTACTCGCACTCTTATTTTCTACTCGTTTTAATTTGCAATTTTCTTTTCCCATTTTTCTATTTTTCCATTTTATTTACTATATTCTCTTCCCACTTATCTATTCCATTTTATATCCGACACGAAAGCGTTTAAAAGTAAAGTTTATAGTCCTGAATTCTCTGTGGATCAATAATTTATATACTACAATCTACGACCCATGCACTTGCGGTGAGATTGCGAATAGTACCCCCACTCAAAGGGGGCAAGTTCCTAAGTACTTTAGGACTAAACGTCAACACAGCCAACTCTACAGGCACTTCTATGAAAGGAAGACATTCTTGTTAAAAATAATAGACTTCAAGTTTTTGCATGAATATGAGTTTGGAATTGAAGAATTGCTAGATTACCAAGGATGGACCAGATTGTTAAAAGAGGACGACAAGATATACCCAGATTTGACTGGGTTGTTCTACTATCTATGGGATCAGGAGTATTTGAACACTCATGTGAAAGGGGTGGAAATAAATTTAGGAATAGGACATGGTATCAGTAAAAGAAATGCAATTGACCAAGTGGTGAACATTTTAGGAGTTCCTCCTTTTGACGAACCACTTCTAGCAGGCTTGAGTCTCACTCATTTGTACAATCAGCTAACAAATAGTAACAAAGACCATCTGGTTATTAAGTTTTTACATTATATAGATTCATTTCCACAACTAAGGGTACTACGACTTCTCATAGCCCACTTCATCTATCCTAAAGGTGGAGGCCGAAACCAGCTCAATTCTTAAGAAGCTAAAATCCTATGGAAAGTGGCCAATAAGGTCAAAGTCAATCTTCTAAGACTATTTCTGGAGGCCCTGGAATTGAAAAAGGAGAATCCAAGGGGTGTACTACCGTATGACACATTGATCATCAAGATATTGGCACATTTTAATGTTGACTTGGATGGCGAGCCCTATGATGTGCTAAAACTCACAAACATCAATCGTGTCTTGCTGACTCGCATGAAGATCGACTTAGAAGCATTTAGAGCCAATCAATTATGGGAACAAATGGAAAACAAGTTTCAAGGCGCTCTAGGTCAATAAACACCCCTAGCCTAGGAAGCTCTGCTTGAGGGGGAGTATCTGCCTCATCATGATCCTAAACCATCTCCACCTCTCCTGCTTCACTTGCATTTCATGGATCTTGCACGCCTCACAGGTCATGAGAAACCGATCATTTTGCACATTTTTCGGATCAACCATCCACCTTTAACGCAATTATTAAGTATCTACAAGCCATGGAGAGCCGCATTTCTTAGGAACTAGAAGCTATCAACATCACCTTAATGGAAATGCATGGTCGGCAAGACAAGTTAGACCAATAATTGACTGCCATAAAATATCAACTTGCCTCTAGTAGTCGATGTGGCCAACCCACTCTTAATCTACCCGATTTTGATCCCTATTGGGGTTAATCGGTCTGATCCGAACCCACCATTCAAGCTCTATCATCCCCATTCTCTTCAGCCTGCACCCGTCCCATTAAGTTAAAACTTTTTAATCTAAAATTATTCACTATCCATAACTTTTCTATTTTTTTAATCATTTCTTCAATCTTTTTATACAACTATTCTTCTTTTTAATCATTTCTACACAATTATCTATATAACTAACTTATGTATTTTAACTTTATTCTCTTTACTCCTCATCATTATATCTATTATATCACATCGTTTTCTTTCATTTTGACAACTTTTATATGAAAATATTTTTATAAAAAGTTTTATCACTTCCCAAACACACCTTAAAGAAAAATGATAAGAGGATGGATCAAATGCAAATCCACATCAAATAGCTTGGAAACTAAATTGCCTAACATGCTTCATCCTCATCTCAAAGAACTAGGCCAAACTCCCTAGTCAACTTGAATTTAACCTAAGGGAACAAGTGTAGATGATCTCTCTTCGAAGTGGCAAACGACTTAACTCACCTCAACCACCTAAAAAAGAAGCTGACAATGACCTTAAGAAAAAATAAAAGCAAGGCAAGGAGCCAAAGCCTGAACCAGTGGTAAAAAAGCTATGTCTGCACCATCACCTTACCAACCTCCTCTACCATTTTCTCAAAAGCAATGATAGACAAAACTATAAAAACAATTCGAGAAGTTTATCTTAACTTTAAAGAACCTATCAATCAACATACCATTTGTCGACGTAATATTTTAGATTTGACTTATGCAAAATTATTAAAAGAAATGCTATTGAATAAGCAAGCTTAAATGTACAGGATCATGGCGCTCATTGAGGGGTGCATCGCCATCTTGCAAAATAAACTGCCTCAAAAGCGTAAGAACTCATGAAGCTTCTCTATTCCCTATCCCCTTGGAGATGTGCAAATCAGTAAGACACTATGCGATCTTAAGGCAAGAGTGAGCCTAATCCCCCTTTCCATCTATTAGAAGTTGAACATAGGCAACCCAAAGCCCACATTAATGTCTCTATAGCTTGTCAATTGATCAGTCAAGTATTCAATTGGTGTTGTCAAAGTATACCACTTAAAGTTCGCAAACTCTTCATCTCAATTGACTTCATATACTCGACCTGGAGGAGGACCGTCAAATTTTGGCAATTCTAGGACAACCTTTCCTAGCCACCGTAGGTGCAATCATTGACATTAAGAATGACTAGTTTTCACTAACGGTTAGTGATGAAAAAGTAGAATTCAATTTCTCTTCAATAAGAAAGCATCCTTCAAGTGAGGACTAGTGTCTACAAGTCAATGTCATCAACAATCGATGGATCGAAGAAACAATGAACCAACGGAGGCATGTATCATCAAAGGGGCAATAACTAATAATGACGATCAAGAAATCTCAATGTGCACTGCTCTCTTGGATAAAAACTCTCCAATATCATCTGCTCTTGATCAAAATTTCGAAAAACCCAATGTGAAGGCCTTCACATCAATTTTGACGCAACTAAAGGAAGAAGAACCCTAAATAGAACTCAAATCTCTTCCTAAAAATCTCATGTATGCATTTCTTGGCTCCAATTCTACCTACCTAATGATAACTAATGTCGATCTCTAAAATTCTCAAATTAAATTACTTTTGAATGAACTAAGACTGCATAGGAAAATAATTGGTTATTGCATTAATGATTTGCCTAGTATCAGTCCTTCCTTATTCATGTATAGAGTCCTCATGGAGAAAAAACGTAAAACAACCATTGAACCTGATAATTAGAAATTAATAATACATTTTGTGGGCATTTTATACCAAGTTGGTGGGTAATTAATTGAGTTTAATGTGAAATTTGCTCTAAGATGTGGTTTTGCAACAATTGGGTATTAAATATTAATTTCAAGTTATTTAAATAATTTTTGTAATTTTTTAGCTTGAAATTACATTTTTTATTTGTTGCCATGAAATTAAATGGGCTTGAAATAATTTTTATAATGATAACCCACTAATGATTTTGATGAATTAATGATTTAAATATTTTTTATACAGGTTTGTAAGTTCAAGTGGGCCCCACAAGGTTTGCAAGTTCGAGAGTTCAACAGCAAATCAAATGCATCCTAGCCATCAAAGATCTGCCAATATGAACAGTCCAAACAGAAACTAAAGTGCTGAAAAATTCAGCACCGATCAATTAGCAACCTGCAATGGCCAAATCACTCCTAGATCCATGCCGAAATTAAATTTGGTTTCATATTTTGAACATCCAGCAGATTAATTAGTAACTACCTTGATTTTCAATCTCCACCGCCCAGTCCGTTGAATCACCACTATCCAGCCGTCCATCTCAAAAATCATGCAACGATCCAGCTCATGCTGAGTAGAATATTCTGCAAAAACAATTAATTGGACCGTCCATCATATTTTTAAGCCATCCAAAATTTTCGCCCCAAGCTAATTCAACGGCCAGATTTTACAGCTTACAAAAATCAAATCCTGACCGTCCTAAACCTTCACCGCCCAAGTTGAAATCCAAACCAGCAAGAGCTTGGACCGACCAATCTAGCTAACTAAATTAATACTGTCTAAAAATCTAAGATGCAGAAATCATCTAACACTGTTCATCAGATCCAAGCCAAATCGTCCGTATTGCTCCAGCCATGCAACGTCCAAAGTAACAGATTAATCCAAGCCGTCAAGATTTTCTAGAATCCTTGCCATCCATTTGTCCATTTTAATTCAATAGTTGTCCACAAATGCGATAAATCCAGCCCTTGATTTATCCTTGGATCATAGTCATCCAATCAGCATGTAATGTAAATTGCATAAATTCAAGAGCAGTCCAAATCTCAATGCAATTCATATCGCGTCTAAAATGGACACACTCAATGTAGTTAATCTGAGCACAAGGTAGTGCGCAATCTTGAGATGACGGTCACATATACAAACCTTCAAGCGTATAAACAGGTGTTCATATAGAGCTAGAGGAGAGAAATTCCAGTGGGCAACAAGAGAAATTGAGAGCCGGACTGTAGGATTTTTGAGGAGAAAATTAGAGAGAGAGATGGAGAGGACGGGCAAGAAGCGGACTGGCAAGTTGCGTGGAGCGGTTGACACACCATCGGGAGCTTCAAACTAATAATTTTTTCTATCTTTTTCCTTTTTAATTTTAGGGTGTGTTTGGTAATTAATAAAACATGTCAAGTTAAAACTTTTCATTCTCCACAACTATCATATTTTTTAATTATTTTTTTACATTTTTTTATACAACTACCATACTTTTCAATAATTTCTACATAATTATCCACACAACTAACCTATCTATTTTAACTTTATTCTCCTTACTACTCATCATTACCCCTATCATATCACATCATTTGATAATTTTTACTCTCCGAAACTGTTTATCAAAAGTTTTATTCATTACCAAACACACCATTAATAATTGTATTTAAGATAGACTTGAATTTTAATTTTATTTTGCACTTAAACATGCCTGGCTAAACCCTAAACCAGCGTTTAGGATGCAACTTGCTATGATACCTTGACCCAAGTAGATCTATAAATATGACACATGTGTTTTTAAATGAATTGGGGATGATTTATGACTTTTATAATTTAATGGTATTTTGCAATTAGAGTTTGCAATTAAGAATGATGATTAAGATTAATTACCAAAGCCCAATGTGAGTCAAGATGACTAAAGGGGCTTAAGGAGGATTAAAATATGTTAATGTGGCTTGAATATTTATTTTAATTTTCATGATTTAATTTATTGAGATTAAAATAAAAATTATGAAATTGTGTTGAAAATCGTAGAAAATTCATAACTTGACGCCTATAAGGCAAAATGAGATGAAATTTGAAAGGTAAGCTCATGGTTTTGGGCTCAACCTTATAAGTATATTGGATTAAGATAAATGTGATGAGATTAAGGTGATAATTATTTAGTTTTAATCTCACACTCTAAGGTTATTTTCAAAAGTTCATAACTTGACGTAGAAACGTTGGTTTGAGATGAAATTTGAAACTATTGAATAAAATTATGAAAGCTATGGTATGAGTGGTTTGAATTATGCTAATTACCATGGAAAAGTTCTTAATTAGAAAAATGTGCCTAACATTTTTTGGTCCCGAGTTAGTGGCAATTACCCAAGAGGGGAGGGGTGAATTGGGTATTTAAAAATTTATAACTTAAACAGAAACTTTACCCCAGATTAATCTAGTCCCCTTTATGAAGAAACAAAATGGAAAACAATATAATGTAGAGAGCAGAAATATAAATCAACACACAAGATTTTATAGTAGTTCGGGCAACCTCCCTACTCCACTCTTCCAAGCTCACACCCCTTGTGACTTGGGTTCCATTATGTATTTCACAAATACAACCAGAGTTACTGCTCTCTTTTAGATTCTAGCTCTAGGGGGCATCAACAATCCACAATACAAGTAGGTGACGAGTTCCACTCCAATCACACACTACTTTGCTTACACTTGATCTTAGTTACCCTAACTAAATCAAGTTCAATACAACAAAAAAATAAAAGAAAAGTTCTACACGTTACTGTTGTGTAGAGACAGTTTTGGCGCAGAGAAGAACTTATTGTGTAGACTTTTGAGATTTAGCAAGCAGCTCTTAGCAGTTTGAATTAAAGTTCTTCTTCTAAAGATTGGCTTGATCATTTGAAGCTCTTTAGAGATAGGAGTTATGAATAGTTAATGAATCTCAGCTACCCTCCTCGTTTATAATGAATGCCTTTTATAGTTGTGGAGGGAATCCGAACGTTTGAACGTAGGTGACGCGCATTTAATGCGCCAACATTCGAATATTTTCCGACTGTTGCGACCCAAGTCGTAAGTGGAGTCGACTTCGGGTGCGACTTTGCCAGTTTGCAACTGTTTCAAGTTCTAATCTAGGTCGACTTGGTCCTCGACTTGACCTAAGTCCCAGGTGGAGTCGACTTCGTGTGCGACTTCACCTCGGCAGCTTGCTTGAACTTGAAATCCTTGGAATGCTTTTGCTTGCTTGGGTTCCTTCATGTCTTTGTGGTTCTTCCTTGATTTATTTCTCTTTGGACCATTGTGTTTTCATTCTAGCTTGTTTCCCTTTAGCTCCATGATTTGCAATCCTTGAGTCCTTGAGTCTTGAATTTGTATTCATGAACAAGTTCAATATTTTTTATTAGAACAATTGAGTTTATGCATCTTGCTTTCTTTGGACTTGGATCAGTTTTCATATGTTCCAAGTTGAACATCTAATTTGACTTGATCTTCAACTTTACTCAAGTCTGCCTTGAAGTCGATCTAATCCCGATTAGTCTTCTAAAATATCTGCTTTGTTCGATTGAAGTCGATGTCGGAGTCGACTTGGTCTGCGACTTCGCCCAAGTTGCATGCAGAGTCGACTTGGAATGCGACTTCGGCAGCCCCTATTCTTGGTTTCAACTCTGGACAGAAACAACGCCTCCAAGTCGCTACCGGAGTCGACTTGGTCTGCGACTTCACCTCAAGTCGTAAGTGGAATCGACTTGGGATGCGACTTCGGCACCTCTCAGTTTTGACTTCAACTCTGGAAGGAGATGTCGTTTCGAAGTCGATGCTGGAGTCGACTTGGTCTGCGATTTCACCCAAGTTGCATGCGGAGTCGACTTCGTTTGCGACTTCGGTAGCTTTGCTCCTCGATTTCAACTCTGGAAGTAAATGATGCCTCGAAGTCGATGCTGGAGTTGGCTTAGAATCGACTTGGCCTAAGTCGATGTCTGAGTCAACTTGAAAATTGACTTAATTTGTCATACATCATATTCTTCAAATTTATAACTTTTAATCATTTCCACAAACATGTTAGTAACCAAGACTTACTCAAATTGATTTGT
>JAXCLR010009897.1:0-13816 GCA_035584095.1 Annona squamosa | reverse complement strand
ACAGATATGATGTCTATTTCTGCTCATGATCACGAATCTTGGTGGGGAAACCCCCCCCCCCCCAAGCCCTTTTTTGGAAAATTTTTACAGACAATTTTTTTGATAATGCTATTTCTAGATCTCTCAATCCCGGTTCTCCCCATACTGTGAGGGGACCGGGATAGGGGAATTTCCAGTTCATCAAAAAAAAAAAAAAAACCACATGTTAAAAGGTGGTTTTGGTAAAAGAAGAACAAATAGTGTAAAAGGAAAAAATGCAATGACTTAAAGTGACAAGGGATAGGATTCGAATAAGACTAGAACTTATATCGATTATACCTAAATGCACCCGAGTGTATTTAGGTTTGGTACACTCGAGTGCATTGAACCCATTTTTTGTTTTTTAAATTTTCTTACATAACTGGTAATTTAAGTATATTTTCACGACTAGAGCAAAGCATACATCAATCACTATCAATTCTCGATTCTGCTCTGAGTAGGAGGTCTGATGAACCATAGAAGTCTAGCTAGATGAGAAAAACGGATGAGGAGAACCTAGAAGATTAATGTGGATACTGGTAACAATGAATCTACATGTTCAGTAGGGTATGAGGCTATAATTAGAGATAGGAATGGCATCCTTGTAGCAGTGAGAACTTGGAAAGAAAGGATTTCCAAACCCGTTGGAATGGGAAACCAAAGCCATCTTATTAGGGATGAGATGGTTAAGCGAGTGTCAATATCTGTTAGCAGAAGTGGAATCAGCTTCGCAAATCATGATTTCTTGGCTGCTACATAACTCATAAATCCAATCAGCATTAGGAGTCTCAAAAGTCGATTCGATCACATTAGTTTTCCACCATGTCCTAAAAGAAGGAAACAAGTGGTCCATCAATGGAAATAGTTTTAGGTGGAGATGATGCATCATGGAAAGATAACCCCCCTAGCAGTATAGAAAACCTACTATGGATAATCAATCTGTTCTTTTGATTCTTTTGGTTTTTTGGATGTGGTTTTTTGATCTGTTTCTCCACTCATCACTTTCGTTATATCTAGTAATGTGAGAGATGGGAGGATGGGAGGCTGGGGTGACTTTCAGATTTATCTTGTACCCTCGAAAATTCTGTTTAACATGTGTATTAATTTTTTTTATCAGTTTTAATATTTTTAGAATTTTAAAAAAAATTAATGTCATTTTTAGTAATTTGTTTAAAAAAAAAAGTAATGGCATTAACAAAAATACCATTGGATACTCTGGCAAGAAATTAAAAAAGTAGAGGCCGTGGCCGAACTGAAGGATAGGATTTACAGTAGTCCAGTTGCATCGCCAGAGCATGCAAAGAGTACTACCCCCAAACAATATTCACCCAACTCCATGCTGCTACATATGCACTAATGTCGTCTTATAAAAATCCAATCACCCTCTCGAAATTCCAGTACTTCTGTGGAGAAGATGACAAACCTCTCTCTGTTTCTTGGTATCTTCTTCCTTCTTTTTCCCATCTTATCTCTCTGTTCTCCTCCTCTAAATCACAGCCAGGTATTACGCACATCCTTTTTTCGGAGCCACCCGATTATTTGTCCGTTCCAATAGTTAGGCCGTGATTTTTTATTGTTTGGAGCGTTTGGAGTACAGGTCTACATCGTATACTTAGGCGAGCACGCAGAAGGGAAAACAGAGGAAGATATAGAAGATGGGCACCAGTCCTTTCTACTCTCAGTTAAGAAAAGGTAATTTTATATAATCGATCGATTTTCTTTACTCGTTTAGTTCCTCAAGCTAAGAAGGAAGCTTGTTTGCTTTTTTCAGTGAAGAAGAAGCCCAAGCATCACTTCTTTATAGCTACAAGCACAGCATCAATGGTTTCGCTGCTCTGCTCACCGAGGATGAAGCAGCAAAGCTATCAGGTAGTTTGGAAATTGAGTATTTTTTGAAATTCCATTTTCTAGGTTGGGAGCGAATGGTGTCTGTTTATTTGTTTGGATCTGTCATCGATGAATAGAGAATGAAGAAGTGGTATCAGCTTTTCCAAGCCGGGGCAATGGATTTCTTGCAACGACCAGGTCTTGGGATTTTGTGAGCTTGGAAGAAGGGAACTTCAGTTGGCAGGAGAACATAGGCTCCAAATATCGAGCAAATAAACGCAGCCAAGATGTCATCGTTGGGGTGTTGGATAGTGGTATGATACATGTCACTTGATTACGGTTCGTCTTTTAGAAATAAATAAATAAAAACCCATGCGTGTTTGGTCATACAAAATTTTAAATATCTGCTCTAATTATAATAAAAAATATATATCTGCTCTAACTGGACCAGAATTTAGCTAGACCGTGGCATGATATTTAGATGTACCAAAAGGTTATTGGGGATTTGCATACAGTTCAACCGAGTCTGCAAAATGTGCTCTTTTCGGCCTATAAGATTCATATTTGTAGTAGATCATTTAAAATTTTAAAAATGTAGAGTTTTGATCCTTCCGGTAGCATAAAACTCTAATGCTATTTTTTTTTTACTTGAAATAACCAAAATGCCGTTTTATTATTTTAATAAATAATTTTATTTGAAAAGTTGAAAAAATTTTCTAGCAAAAAATTCATACAAAATATTCCAAAAAAGTTCAACCAAAATGAAGCAGTCAATTTAAGGTTTGAATAAAATTACAAAAGGGCATCTTTGTTACTTTAGTTGAAAAACTAACAGTTCTGTACATTCACGTTACTGAGGGATCAAGAACTTTATATTTCTGACCATTCAAGCTGTGTTAATTTCAAATATGAAACAAAAGGGTGAAAAGTGCAAATTTGAGAAACTTGCAAGACTTACATGCAAATCCCCACGCTTATCTTGTAGTGCCATTTGCATTTTCTTTCTTACTGTGTTGTGTTTTTGCAATTTTTTCCTATAACAATTGAATTCACAAAAATCTTTGGTGGTAAATATTCACTTACCCATTAGGGTCATTACCAGTGTTAGGATCTTGAAGGAACAAAACTCGACCCACTTACCAGGGGGTTTCTAAGATGGACCTTGTTGAAAATTGCATTTTAGCACGCGTATTTTTCATTTTGCAAAATAAGCTTTGTAAGTGTCAGATCTTTGCAAAATAACCCTATATGAATGTGACTTTGGACTAGGTCTTGCTCGAAATGAGATGGAACGAGGATAAAATGAAAATAGCTATTTCCTAACAATGTTTCTATCTCATTTTATTCCATCTAATTAGATAATCTTAAAAAGCCCAAAGGAAAAGAAAAATGCAATTTTAAGTTACCTCAAAAAGGATAATGATTCAATGCTTTTACTATAAGAATGGAGGCTCAATATTTACACTTAATCTTTAATTTTAAAATATTTTTTAAAATCTGAACTATTCATAATGTTTTATTTATTTATGATTCTGAAAATTACATGTATTGCAAATATCATATATTATATATATTCTATATATTTTCAAAAAATTTAATGGTTATATATTCAGTCTCAAAAGTTAATATTTTTTTTAGAATATATAAGTTTTCAATGAAATGATTTTTATATTATGGTAAAACAAGTTTAGGCATGATAAATGATTTAGATTTAAAAATATTTTAAAATTAAAAATTTGAGGTAAATGTGGTGCTTTCAAGCTTATGATAAATATTGAATCACTACCTTTTGAAAAAATTAAACTATTTTTTAAGATTATTTGCAGACACGTAACTCAAAAGTAAAACAATTGCATGTACGTTAATTATTTCTTATTTTATATTTACAGTAATGATTTTTTAAATATTTGGATTCATGCCAAGTCGATTAGCCAACTTGGTTAGGTGAAACCTAACTGTTATTAAACACTCACTTGATGAGTTAACTCTACTATGAAATTGCACCCCCCTTGACGAGTCAACTCCACTGTGCACTTATATTCCTTAAAGAGTCCGCTCCAGTGGGCACTCAAACCCCTGTTAATAGTTGATTCCGTTGGTAGTTAACTCCTCAAGGGGGTATGAGTTCATAGTGGAGTCAACTGAAAAGGCCATATTTAATAGTGATTAAGTTTTACCCAATGGAGTTGGCATAGATACAAAATTTTAAAAATTGTTTGCATAAATGCAAAAAAACATTAATATGATGCAATTATTTTACTTTTGAGTTACTTACGTGAACGCGAATAACCCACTCTTTTATTCATATTCTCACGCATGCTGGGTTTATTTTGCAAAGATTCGAAACTTAAAGTATTTTTCAAAATCTGAAGCCATATGTACTAAAATAAAATTATGCTTACGTATTCGGTCCATTCCGTAAACTCCCGACTTACCATCACATCAAAGGGCTGTGGAGCACACAATTGTTGATACAAATATGGCTCAGGTCGAATTTAAGTGGGCTGCAAAATCGAGCCCAAATGATAATTAAATTAAGGTGCTTGTACAAGCAAAATGAGTGTTTGTTTATTTCAAAAACTTTTCCACTTAAAATTTTTAATTTTAAAAATTTTCATTTTTCACAATTCTTTATTTTTAATTATTTCTCACTTCTTCCATTATATCTATCCTATTTTTCAATTATTTTTACACAACTATTTATACATCTAATTTATTTATTTTAACTTTATTTTCTTTTTTATCATTACCCACATTTTATCACATCATTTTCATGAATTTTTAAAAAAATTTCATTAAAAGTTTTATCACTTCTCAAACACATCCAAAGTTCATAATCTTTTGCAAAATCCACAATTATCAGCAAAAATTGTAAAATCACAAAAGACAGGAATAAGTGCAAAAAGCTCCATCGTAAAATGTGTTTCTTCTTTCTAATGATTGATATGGGCACCATTCCAAGGTGTATGGCCAGAGTCTCGTAGCTTCGACGACAAAGACATGGGGCCCATTCCAGTAAAGTGGAAAGGAACCTGCGAAGAAGGCGCCTCTTTCAATTCCTCACACTGCAACAGGTCAGTGAAAGATTCAAATAATTATAGTATGACATGAGATCTGAACCGCTAAAAAGTGGAACCCCAACTTTTATGTTGCCCAAAATACACAGCCAAATCATTCTGTTGAGATGTGATTTTAGGAAAAGGGAAACAGAGTATCATTGACAACTGAAAAGTGGTGAGCATGCATGTTAACTGCACCATCTCCAAGACCAGATTCAGTCTTTCAGATTGTATTCATGACTAGTGGGTTCCTTCATTTCTGTAAGTTCCCTAGCTAGCTATGTACCCAAAAATAAAAGCCAAAATTTCTCGCATACTTTCATCACTTTTATGTTTTGTGGAGGCTAATTAATATGATAGCTCAACATTACTAACTAAATTTGACAACTTGTAGCACCGAAAACGTGCACCTTCCCTCAACCAGAGGAAAGAGGAGTCCTTTTCCCTTTATCGCTCACTGTTCATTTTCCATCACTAGAAAAATTTTTGTCTGCGCCAGCCAAAATTTTCTTAAGATATTAAAACTTGATTGACAAAAAATTTTAGTTGCTAATAATTCATAATTTTTATACTCGGCAATCAAATTTTGCTTTGGTTGTACATAAGGAGTTTTTTCCTTGTATATCAAATCATCACCATAAATAAGGAACTTTTTTCTTTCCTATAATAATAATATCATAAGCAAGAATCATCGGCTGGAATTTGAATGATCCAAAAAATTTACTATTGAAAATTTACTATTGAAAATTTCACTCATGATCCAAAAAATCATTCGGGCCTATTCAGAATCATCGGCTGGAATTGAAAAAGAATGAAGAATTTGAATGAGTAGGATAGTTTATAAGATTGTTATGGTATGTATATATCAAATCATGTATGGATATTGATTCATTATATGTGTAGAGGTTCTATATGTACTGGTGTTTTGAGCCTCTCTTTCATTTTCTAATTTTTCTTTTCATCCATATGTTGGCTCACATGTATTTTGCTTACATACGAAAACTTACAAATTTTATAATTTTGTATCTATTTTTAATTTTAAAAATAATAGTTTTATCCCACATTTAATATTCAATGGGCGTAAAAACTGTTGATTTTGAAATTACAAAGAATCAAAAATAACAATTTTTGGTATATATAAGTGATTATATATTAGCCCACATAAAAAATAAAAATAAAAAATGGCTCAAAACAGTTGAATGTATCGAGGTTTGGTCCATATAGATGTATTGAATAGAAAACCAGTCATGCATTGGAGAATGAGAGGTATAGATAATAATAAAAAATAGAATTGTTATATATTAGAAAATGGAAGCTTTTATCGAAAATGGATAAAAGAATCCAAATACAATTCTAGTCAATAGTCCTAAACAGGCTATGGGTTATTAGTAATTAAATAATTTCATTGCTAAAGTTTATTACTAACATTACGATTGGGAAATACTTTAGTGGTGGTGGATGATGCTCTGATTACATTTGTCATTTTGATCGTCATCTTAATAATTATATAAAATCCAATTTATAGATTATATTTACTACCTTTCATTTAGAAAAGATTTCAAAGATCATTTCAATCGGAATCTTACATGGGCTATGCTTTTAAAAAGTATATAAAACTATATAAAATTTGAAATTCAGTTGAATCCATTGAATAATATTATAATAATTACATATATCGGCAGCGTGCTGGGCTGCTCGAGTACTGTGCTCTTTAACCCTTTAGATAGAAGGCAAGATTATTTTAAGCGAGATAATTAAACGCTTAAAAAGTTTAGATGTTTAATTTTATAATTAATTTGGTGTTTTAACAAATAAAATTTTTTAAAGGGTCAACAATCACTCTTAAATGATTTTCGTTTTCTGTTCAACACTAATTTTTGAATAGTATATATTAAACAAATGAATAGGTTGAATTTTGTATAATCACTATGATATGGTGCAAAAATAACAAAGGTATTAATTCACTTTTATATGTCATGCATTCAAATAGTTTTATTAAGATTTTTACAATGGAACTAAGGGTGTAGATTATCACAAAAAGAATATCATTTTGTTGCAAAGAAATATTTTCATTTTTAAAAATTTATATATGATTGAAGAAGATGTTTGTGAAAGCAAAATGTAGTTGAAAATTTCTTGCTAAAATTCTTTTACAAAAGCTTATGAACAACAAAATTTGAAAGTTTGTTAAAAGTTACTTTAAAAGGTGTGTTTTGTTTGGTTTAATGTAGAAGTGGAAAAAATTAGGGAAAAAAGATTCTCCACTTCTTCCAACTAATATTTTAATATGATTTAATATCTTAATTATATAACAGCATTTCCTATAATTTTTTTCACTATTACCTCGTACCAAACTCACTTTTAGTTGCAACATCAATGACAGCTAAAACTTACACTTTTAACAATCATAGTTAATTGCACTGCTAAATTTCTTTGTTAAAAGTAAACTCTTTTTTGGTACCAGTTATTAGAATGTGTAAAGCCATGTTGGTACATTGTGGATTGCACAGGCTTTTCATCGAGTTCGTGAAACAAATTTTACAGAATAATAGAGAATTATTAGCTTGATATTTTAGTGATATTGTCTATCCAAACTACCAGCTGGCTAATCAATAATAGCTAGCAAGTCGAATTTCTTCCCGCTTACCTTACTGCCGCATAAGGACATATTTCAAATGAAGAGAGAATAAGCACGAAAATAAATAAATAAATAAATAAGGGAAAAGGGACTTTAATGTCTCCTAACTTCTGCATGAAATGATGTTAAAGTGCCTCCTTTTTTTAAAAGTCAATTTCTGCTATCCGTAAATGATATACAGCCAGCATCATGCATGTCCCACCCTTCTTTCAGGGTTGGCTGATAGACCAAACAACACCTCCAATCCAATCACGAAAATTCAGTAAAAGGGGAGCTAGCTAGAGAACTGCATGCATGAACAGCTATATAAGTGCTGTTGATATCGAAAAAATAAAATAAAATAAAATAAAAATGTGCTGTTAATATGATGATAGTCACGTTGGAAATCCAACGCCAAATGAGGGGCCCATTGATCACAGACTCTTCTTGCCAGAGGAGCCACATGACATGGGTAATGTGGAGTCTTTTGTCCACTTCTATCCAACAATAACGTGAACTCGCCTTCCCATGCTTGTGCTCTTTGGCGGCTTCCAAGCAAGAAATGTAAAAAGGACATAACACATGTACACCTAATTAATGCATAGCAGACGGGCGCTTGTGAACCTTTCCCGCTGCATCAGCTCTTCATTACAAATCAAGGCATAAAAAATAAAATATTTGAGGTTCCAATGAATTTTTACTAAAATATCATAGCTGAAACTTAAATCTCTCGTTCTTGTTTGTGTAAAGAATAATTTTCATAGCATTTGTGGTAACATTGTCTTTTGATACCCATATATGCAAATGACCTATTTTCTTGCCCGGATTTAGTTTTTTTTTTTTTTTTTTTTTCCTTTTCATTGGGGTATTTTACATTACATCTCAATATGGCTTATAATCAAGACTTGAGACAATTTTTACAATATTCAGATAAAGAGATCACAAGATCCCAAACATCAATAGGTAAAATCAAAAGCTTCCGAGTAATAAAAAGGAAACCATGAGCTCTTAAACATTAAAGAGGAGACAAACCCTAGTCACTTGCCTAAGAGGACATGTCCTCTAGTGCTAGTCATAGGCGGTTGCCTAGATTTAGGTTTTAATCAAGGGTATTTTAATAAAAATATATAAAGCATTGTCACATTTAAATAAACTGAGTTTCTTGTGGATCTGTATTTTGTTGCAGGAAGATAATTGGAGCCCGTTACTACATCAAGAACTATGAATCTTACTATGGCCACCTTAATACGACCATGGACTACCGGTCACCGCGTGATTGCGACGGACACGGCACACACACCTCATCCACCGTCGGCGGCCGTAGGGTCCCTGGCGTCACGTCGCTGGGCGGCTTCGCCCGTGGGACTGCCTCCGGCGGCGCGCCGCTGGTGCGGCTGGCCATATACAAGGTCTGCTGGCCCCAGCCGGGTGGAGAACCAGCTGCAGGCAACACGTGCTTCGAAGCCGACATACTTGCGGCGATGGACGACGCCGTGGGTGATGGTGTGGATGTGATCAGCATGTCCATCGTCCAGGGCTTGCCAGCCGCGGACTATGCGACTGATGCTATTTCCATAGGAGCATTGCATGCAGCCAAGCGCAATGTTTTAGTAGCGTGCAGTGCTGGGAATTTGGGTCCAGGTCCAGCAACACTATCCAATTTGGCACCTTGGATCTTGACTGTGGGGGCCAGCAGCATCGATCGTATGTTTTTGTCTCCCATCCTGCTTGGTAATGGGATGGAAATTGAGGTAATATATTCGTTCCATTTTCTTTCATTTACAGTACAATCAAGATCGATCCCATCTTCATAATATAAATATAAATATATATATATATATAGATATAAAGATCGATCCAGACCTTATATTTCATGGGTCAATATGTGGAGTAGGCCTCATCTGCAACATTTTATGGAAAATATTTCATTCATTTTCTTTTCTAGTATTTATCTAAAAGCTAATTCCAAATATAACCCCTAACTCTGAATATAAGAGCACTGTTAGGTTCTTTTAGATGATAAGGTAACATTCTAAATATATGACAAGATCAACCTTGCCATTTATTTTAGCAAGAGCAACGTGTGCACAGAGGAGTTGTTAACTTCGCTGCTCTCGTGTTTTCGTATCGTTTGGTTGGGTTCCCCTGACAATCAATGAAAAATACATTGTTTCTAATTCTATGTGAGATAATTTTGTACCTTCACGTCGCTTTTAACATGAATCTGAATAATATCATCATATCTGGAATTAAGGATAAAATATGCCGTCATCTGTACCATCTTTATAAATATTTGGAATTAAGGATAAAATAAGCAGTCATCTATGCTATCTTTATAAAATATGCTGATACGTGTAAATAAAAGTATAAATTATATATGGTCATATTTGAAATTGATCTTTTATTTAATAATATCGTGTAAAAGAATTTTAATTAGAAATTTGTTTAGACCACACATGTGATGTGAATTTTCACATTTTTATATTCACTCAAAAATTAAACTTATTTTGATGCCCGGCTATATTTCTTTAATTTTAAATCCAATTCATTTATCCCTAATTAATAAAATATGTTAAATCCAATAGGCGAAATATATAGATTTTTCAGGAACAAGGTAAATGAGCTCACTAACACTGCCCATATATATGATCGATGATATATCCCATCCATCAGTGTGATGAAATTTGAATTTCCAATTAGTTAATGTTGGATTAATTTCTTTATCTTCACTCAAAATTGCATGCATCTGTTTTGTCGTCTACGAACTTTTTCAGGGTGAGTCAGTTGCACCACACAAGATGGAGAACAAACAGCACCCTCTGGTGTTTGCAGCAGATGTTGTTGTATCTGACACACCCCAAAACGCCACAGGGTAAGAAACTAAAGAGAAAACCCCATTCAGTAAAAATTCACAAATTTATTAAATTCCCAAATTCCACGCCATTCTTAATTTCCAGCTTCTAATTAACTTGGAATAAATCAAACCGTGCATGCTAGCAGACAATGTCTTCCAGGCTCCCTGGACCCCAAGAAAACCAAGGGCAAGATAGTGGTTTGCTTGAGGGGAGAAGGAACCAGAGTGGGCAAGGGCATGGAGGTGAAAAGAGCTGGTGCTGCTGGCTTCATACTGGGAAACAGCCAAGCCAACGCAGAGGAGAGAGTCGTCGACGCCCATGTCCTTCCAGCTTCAGCTGTGGGATACAAAAATATACTTACAATTCTCAATTACATCAATTCAACTAAGAATCCCATTGCATCAATTGCTCCTGCCAACACAATCATACCTACCCATCCAGCCCCCTTCATGGCAAGCTTCTCATCAGCAGGTCCAAATGCGCTCGACCCATATATTCTTAAGGTGCGTTCCAGCAAATTTCTTCATCAACATTAGTTCAAATGGATTATGACTATCAATCTGCTTATGAATAGTAATAATTAATCAGATTGAGAGAGAAAAAAAACTCTCCGAGATGATTAATTTTGTAGAAATAAGGGCAAATCTTAAATATAACTAGTTTTGTCTCTCATTCCAAATATATATATGTACTTGACCCAGAATACCATTCATACACATGCCTCTTAGTGAAATAACTAATATGCCCAAGCTTTTTTTATAATTGTAAGTTAAAAATCCACCTTAAAATGAATTTTTAGTACACAGAACTATAAAAGCATACTTTTGTATCTAATAAATCTGATATCATTTGAAGCTAAGTTTTAGTTATGGAATGGTAATCAAGAGACATATTCTTCATTTCATAAAGGGGCGTCGGTGTAAATGAAATTTTGGGCAACCTACCTAGGTATATTTAGATTTATTGAAATGTCGTGTGTATATTTAAAGTTCGGTGGCAAAAATTTGTAGAAAATTTCACATAAATTGTAGCAGTTTGGTAAGTTTTGCTGATTGGGTTTTCTTCCTGCGTGCAAGCCTGACATCACCGCTCCAGGCCTGAACATCTTGGCAGCGTGGAGTGAAGCCTCATCGCCATCGAAGCTGCTGTCTGATAACCGGCGCGTGAAGTACAATTTCCAATCTGGGACTTCCATGTCATGCCCTCATGCGGCTGCCGCAGCTGCTCTGCTCAAGGCCATCCACCCTCGTTGGACTGCAGCTGCTATTCGATCTGCCCTGATGACCACAGGTTATAATCTCCCATATGCAATTCAATTCCTGGTTCTTGAGGTCCTTTTTCTAATTTGTCTAATCTTAGTCTTTGTGCTTTTGCAGCTAGTGTGGTGAACAACGAGGGTCAGCCAATCACCAATGCTTCTGGGAACGTAGCTGGGCCCTTCAACTACGGCTCGGGCCATATAAGGCCAATGCACGCAGCCGATCCTGGCCTTGTCTATGATGCTTCCTACACAGACTACCTTGAGTATGCCTGCAGCTTCGGATTCCATTTGGACCCATCTTTTGATTGTCCAAGCAGGCCCATCTTGCCAGCCAATCTCAACTATCCATCGGTGGCCATTCCAAAACTCAATGGCACATTGACGTTGACACGGACGCTTATGTCTGTGAGCGAAAGGAAAAGCATCTACAAGGTGACTGTCAGCCCCCCAACTGGAATTTTAGTGGAGATAACTCCAAGGACTCTTTCATTCAACGGCCTGAATAGCAGGCAGAGCTTTTACATCACAGTCAGAGCAGATGAAGCGATCAAGAAACCAGAACGTGGGGAATATGTGTTTGGGTGGTTTTCATGGAGTGATGGAGCCCACAACGTGAGAAGTCCGCTGGTGGTGTCTCTGTTCTAATACTTTATGAGGGTCTCTGTTTAGATGCAATGTTACTGGTCTTAAATCCATCATGGGAATCTCATCAAAAAAAAAAAAAAATCCATCATGGGAAGCGCAATAAAAATACTCAAAATGTAGAGTATTAAACCCAAGCTAGACGGGTCAGTGGGCTCCGTATATGCCAACTTGTTGCAATTCTAATAATTGAGAACTAAGGTGTTAAAATCTGATTGACTCAGGTTAGGTTAAATACAATCTGAACTTATCTTATAAAATTTCAACTCAACCTTACTTTCAATCTAATTTTTTATAAATTAACCCAGCCTTATTTTAACTATATAGAAATCTATTTGGATCAAGTTAGAAATTGGTTAATAAATATATAATACTTGAAATATTTTGCTTAATTATATCTATTTTAAAATATAAATTTATATAAAAGAATAAAATTAATCCATTTATAGGAATATTTTCCTATTTATGACTTATATAATAATATAATTACTAAATAGTTTTATTTCAAAGTAATAATGTTTAGTTAATTCTGATGCTTTATGTGCTAACTATGACTATTTTTAACAATTTAATTATATTTTACACTAATATATGAAATCAGGTTACGTCAAGTTAATAATTATCTAACTCAAATTAACCTATTTTTGAAATCGTGCTGGTTCAAATGGAGCTGTATTGCTTTCTTATTCCCAAATGTCTAACTTGACCCTATGACAAATTGGATTAAGTTAATCAGATTTAGGCTGAGACCGACCCTGTTTATACCCTAACCGAGAACCGCCAGTATTATTTTGCCTCCGGAAAAAAAAAAAAAAAAAAAAAAAAAAAGCCCGAAAGGGTTCTTGCACGGCTAAAACCACCCGATACTTTTTTGCACTTTCATTTCATAAATAAAAGAACATATAAATCAGAATTCTCTTGACGCTGATTAAGATCAAACCCAACTTAATCTTGATTACAGATGTTCAATTACCTTAAACTTTCCTCAATCTTAACATTTTTTCAATAAAAGTTCAAACTTATCCTAAGTCCTAACCCATTTCCTTAAGAAAATAAATGAGATTGCTGTTGATAGTTTTTTTTTTTTTTTTTTCCTTTCTGAACAAAGATCGTGTCTGATAGTTAGTTAATCTCAAAATGTCTTCGCAAATTTAACAATGATAAATTTCGTTTTAAATAAATTTTAGATTATAAAACCAGAGAATAAAAAATTCGTTTTTAGTGGTGTGAGTCATCCACGTCTAAAAGAGTGCATCTCCCCCTGTAGCGTGCGTATCTAAGCACTGATCCTTTACTACCGGTCACACCAGTCAAAAAATATATTTTTTTGTTTTTTTAAAAAAATATTTGTATAAATATGTTAATCTAGTTATATTTAATCTATAAACTAAGTTTTATCATTTTTAAATACGTATATATATTGATTTTGATTTTTAAATACAGGAGTATTTAAGTCATTTGAAAATAACTTAAATATTGCTGTATTTAAAAATCCAAAATAAATATATATACATATTCAAAAATGGTAAAATTTGAT
>JAXCLR010009896.1:0-13820 GCA_035584095.1 Annona squamosa | reverse complement strand
AACTATTCTATTTTTCAATTATTTCTACACAAACTAACATATTTATATTAATTTTGTTATCTTTACTTCTCATCATTATCCTATTATATTGCATCGTTTTCTTCCATTTCAAAAACTTGTATGTACAATATTTTTTGTTCAAAAATTTTGTAACTTCTTAAATACAACTTTGCTTAGACCTTTTTTGAATTGGGTGTTTGTTAATACATAAAACTTTTCAAACTAAAGTTTTTTAATATAAAATTTCTCATAACAATCATAATTTTAAATTCTTTATTCACTTTTTCCTATATAACTACTTCACTTTTCAATTAATTCGACCAATTATTTATACATCTAATATATTTATTTTGACTTTATTAGAATGATGATAGCTGATTTACTTTTGCGAATTAAAATTCTAATTAAAAAATTCTTAGATTAGGTTCAACTGAACCTAAAATCATTACTAAACCCGAAAGATAATAAGTGAATTGACTTTTGGGAATTAAAATTAGCTTTTAAAAACCCGTGAATGGCTAGCCCATTTAAATCGGTATAATCTGCTATATTTGTTTAATATTTTAGTGTTAAAAAACATATTCATTTGTGATGAAAACCAGCAGTCGTTGGTACTCATTCTCAAGACAATTTACTTAAAATATAATGCAGGAAATCAAATTTGGTAAAAAAAAAGCGATAAAGAATTAAGCTTATAATATTTGTCCACGCTGTGCAGGTTGGGCTGCCAAGGTCCGAAATTCCTAATCCAATTAAACGTGATTTCAAAATTGGGTCGCTACCATCTTTGCTGAAAATTAAAAGAACACGACTCGAATAATCTCAATGATAACCAAACCGGCGAGGGTCGACTTGTCAACAAAGTTATATGGAGCAATGCTGTCATTAGTCCTGCTAGCCCCGGACATAAAACATATGTTTTTTATATTTTAGGTTTTTTTTATTGGCGTCCATATATATTCTAATCATCTCGAATATTGTCTTACAATTGATCTCGTGAAACATTCTTACAAAATTTCCTACACCATTATTTTGTATCTTTTCCTGACAGCTAATATCCTACGCTGCCTACTCTGGACACTATCACGAGCTGGAGAGACGCCACAAATGCTCACGCGGTGTTTTACGCGGTGTTTTAGGCTCGCCTCCATACATGTGGCAGAAAGGGGCTGCCATGACGGCAGTGCCGTCGTAGCTATATTTTAGGTTTCTATAAAATTATTATTTTATGAGCGTTTAATTAATATGTAAATTTTTGAGAAGTGTATATACATTTTTGAATTTTAAATATAAGGACATTTTCAAGTTAGTAAATATATATAAATTCAGAAATGGTAAAACTTGGTACATTAGTTTTTTTTAAAGAAAACTTGGTATATTAGTTAATATTGACACCCCGCTTAAATATGAAAATTAAATTTTTAAATAGGCTTACTACCATTTGGCCCACCCATTTAAGGTTTTTTTTTTTATATATAAATTTACATTTGAATTTTTAATCCATATATTTGCAAGCCTAAATTTGTGTAGAATCCATGTAAGCAATGACCCTTCAATGCTTTAAGCCCACTGTAAAAGTAATGACTAATAATCCATACAGTTAATCAATAGTATTTTGCATTAACAATGAAGTGAAGAACATTTTCTCAAGTCAATTGGAGTAGAGTCGACGTGATTAAAGAAATACTTAGTATTTTATGAGATTTTTAATGGTCAAAATATATTTGTCCAGGAAAGAAGGTGGATTTGCAACATTTTAAATGATAGATGAAAACTATAAGCTTTAAGCCATCAAGAGAAAATCTAAACCGTTAAAGTGATTAAGGGACATCAACATAGTGCGGGCCCCATCCAAAATCAAGGAAAATTAGATAATAATTAAGGTATGAATGAATGACACGCAATATCCAAAATCAATGACTAAGAAAGAGTTAACTTACTAGCCAAGCGAAACCATGGGCTCTATTAGTGGTTTTACAAAACCACCTACAAAAATTGCTAGGAAGGACCACTCAAGTTAAAAAATTGCAGAATGAACAAGGTGGGTTTATACAAAATATTATAATAGCCCATTGATATGCAATTTTTTAAAACCTAAAAGCTTATAAAAGGAGTCCATTTTCACCCCCAAAAAGTGGACAACAGCTCTCCTCCAACATATTTGACGCCATTTCCATTTATTCCATCACTATTTTCATTTCCATTCCATGGAGTGTTATTTCAGTCTGTTCATCCTTCCCACCATCATCTGAAAAAAAAAATCAAGAAAGCATGCATGTCCGGACATCTATATCCGTTCTTGGTTGGCATTTCAACGTCCTTTACATCAACCCTTTTTTAGTTTTTTTTTTTCAAAAAAATCAAAATTAACATCCCACTCCAGCACATCACAACTATTTACATATATTCATTTTTTTAAAGCCTCATTTCATTACAGGTAACGTACCCTATTACATTAGTTTATTTTTTTTTAGAAAAAAATGCGCCGAAGTGAAGCCATTTGCTCTAGATTGTTGAAAAGAATTTTTTTTTTAAAAAAAAAAAAACTATCTGCATAACGTGCTGCTGTTGAGTTATTAAAAAAGAAAACACACTTATATGAATCATATATTAGTTGATGTATTTTGTTACAAAAATACTATATTGTTAAAATCGTGCCATTTCTGTCAACGTTTCATAAAATTTTCTTTTTACCTAAATCCAGCATTTATACAACAAGTATTGTTGGAACTTGAAGCAAATTAAGCACAATCCACATTTTGATGATGAACAACTCAATTTGAGAATCATTTAATTATTAATATGCTTGCTAAGTGATGACTAGGTTCAAATAATCAAAGTTTAAAAGAATAGTAGGTCAAGTTGCATGCCAAGTCGACTCAAGCATTGACTTCGGTCAAGTCGATACCCAAGTCGACTCCAGGATCAACTTCAAATGCTCCAAAATCAATGGCGCTGAAATTGAGACTCCAAGACAGACGAAGTCCCAATCGAAGTCAACTCCATTTGCAACTTAAGTGAAGTCACAATGCCAAGTCAACTCCACCTGCAACTTGGATGAGCCTCGACAACAGGATTTGAAAATATCAGAGTTGAATTGCACATCAAGTCGACTCCATTATGCGACTTAGGTAAAGTTGCATCTCAAGTCGACCCCAATATACGACTTAAGTATAAATCAACATCTACGTGTTTCTAAAACTCTTTATTAGAAAATGACAGTCAAAATCAAAAGACAATGACAACCATGAGTCAAAACCACTAAAGAGGATTTCTATCAAGAGACCAAGGTATTCTATAATCCAAGCATCATAATATATATCAAGGACTATAATTGTGGCGCCCCAAACCCGAGCATCACATCTTGAGCCTTACCTCAGGATCGTTATTGATTGGTAAACATGATCAGGATTGTTGCCCTATCACACAGTGAATTTTAACGGATATTTATCCAATTAAACATGTTTCTATAGAAGTTTATTTCCTTTCATTTTTCATCTCATGCATATTTAGGTCATTTCCACCGAAAAAAATTTCATAGCAATTCATGATGTTCAAGAGATATTTCAAACTTTCACATAAATTAGATGTCACAGTTTGTATCATCCATAATTATCAACACCAAATCATCAAATTAATTTACAACCATTCAACAAAATTTTTTCCCAAACATGTACTTATAATGTTTTTTCATTTCTTCAATGGTCAGATCTTGCTCCTTTGCCAGGCCTCTTCTTTCACCTGTTTTTGGGTTTGGAAAATGAAAACATGAGTCAAAACTCAATAAGCAAGTTGTATATTTTATAGGCAATTCATTTTGCATCAATATTTTTCATTTAAAATATCTTGAAAAGCATGTCATACCTTTTGGAAAGGTATATCTTGAAAACATAGTCCTTGTACCTATCACAGGTACGACATGCATAATGCAATGTAAAATTATGAACATATCTTTCATAAGATGGAAGCTAGCTAGGCGACCATCCGTCATTGTTTTCTCCCATCTCAGGGAGGGCGCCGCCGGCCTTGGGCCTATCTTAGCGACTTGGCTACACCAAAGGGGGACATTCGGTCTGCTTATACCTTTTAGGTGGACCTAGTACTTTATGCATATGAAACTTTCATAAAATCACCTTTGACATGCTAGCATAAATTTTCATTCAGAAACTTAGAATCACATTTTCATAACATTTATCAAAGAAATTTCGCAATGTCATATTGTAAACAAAAGAATCATTTCAAATATATATTTAACTATGGAATGACCATCCTTAAATACTTTTGAAATAATTTTAATAATCACATCTAAGCAATTAGATCAAAAGTTGTATTTATTTAAAACAATTTAGAAAACAAAATCACTTTAAAAATTTGCTTGCTTATCTGTGTTTCTCTAGCTTTCCAAATTTATCTTTTCTTTGCCATTGTCTACATGTAAATAATATAATATTCATATATTTCTTTGCCTTGAATCCCGCTTAGTTTTCCAATCCATTTTCATTAACATACATAATCCATTTGGCTTCTCAAGTTGTTATGCATATACAATACATACTTATACATTACATCGGCTATTACACAATATATTTAATCCCATAAGTAGGGTAATCATTTAATCACTTAATCATCATTCAATAATTATTATTTAAAGGTTCACTACCTTCTATACATCATTTTTCACTTATTTTCCAAAAGTTTATACATTGGTGCTCATTTTAAGTACATGTTGTTACCTTAAGTCTCATTAATTAATCCCAAATTTTGAAATTAACATCATGCATCTAAACATATGTATATTCACAAAATTTATCATACTTTCATGCATTTTTGTCCATAATCAATTTACATAAGTCATTTACCACTTATGCATGTTTATCCTCCATTTCACAACACATATATGATGCATTTCATAAAATTTTTCAAATCAGCAACTTGGTCCATATTTCAGTATGATTAGCATCCTTAATTAATACTTTATTTAAGATATTTTATATAATTTTAATCCACTAATCATAGGTTTCCAAAACAGCAACTTTGGAACCCATTTTTCACACTTTCAACGTGTCTTTTGATACTTAACCCTAAACAGTTTCATAATTCCGAATTTCCAGCAAGTAATCCAACTTTTTCTAACCCAAATCTAGGATATTAACATATATTTAACATTCATAATTTAACTCCTCTCAAAACAGCAACTTTCATGTACATATTGGGTGTCTTTCTCACCCCATTTTGCATGTTCCTACTTAGGCCCTAAAATTCCATATTCAAGGCAAGATTAATTCATTCCTTTTGGACATTCAAAGTACCCTAAATTTAGAGTAATTTACCCTCTAAATCATACATGATTCACTTAAGCATACTTATACAACATACATGTCACAAAAATATGGAAATTGGGTCATATATATCACTTTGAATTCCATTCTTTCTAAAATTCATATCTTAGGCTTAAATCACCATATATATTTCATTAAAGCATGATTTATAACCTAATCATGATACTAATCCAAAAAAGCAACTTGACATATATATTGTGGATATTTCAAGTTAGGCTTTCAACCCATATTCAAATCTAATCTCCATTTCGACTTCATAAATCATTAAAATTCATATACATCTTTCAATACTCATTCAATATTCAATCAAATAGCATGCTAAATAACCAATTAAGGATTCTTTATGAATCAAATTCATATCCAAAAACTTGAGGTAGAAAACTTAGAATCAAAGGGTTTAACTCATCACATATACTTACTTGATTGTTACAACCTTAACCCTAATCAACTCAAGCTTAATTTCTCCTTCTTTTTCCCTTTCTTTTTTTTTCTTTTTTTTTTCCTCCCTTTTTCTTCCTCCTTGCTAGGGTTCCCTTGGGTGTGAACTGCTGTTGAGTTGCAAGAGTGTTTGTTACTTAGAAAAAAAAATTTTCTAACTCTCCTCTCACATGGTCGTCCACCTCTGTTTAAAAGGGCTGAATTTTCCTACTTGTGGACCCCACTTTGAGCATGATTTGAGGTCATTTAAATGCTCATTAATCCTACCTATGTGTTGCCAAATGGTGGCTAAGTATTGATATTTTTAACCATATTTTTCATAAAAAAAATCTGCTCAAAATCAATTTTAGCAAGTTGTCCATTGTGCACGTCCCTTGCTGCCACCTTTTGCCAAATTTTTCTACACTTTGGCAGCCTTAATTTAAGGGTAATTTATGCACCTAATGAGTAGCTGTTTCAGCTATTAATTTAGCATAAAAAATAAAAAAATCCAGTAGCAAGACCCTTGAACGTCCATGCATACGACACCTTTGCTGTCCACCATTTGACCCATTATTATGTTGCTAATATTAACGATTTTGCAAGGATTTTTCCACATGAATTAATGCTCCTTTATACACCCCTGAGTGCTAGCAACATATGTTCATATATTATATAAATAAAAAATTTAAAAAAAATCCAAACAGCAATTGCTTTGGACGTTCCATGGTTGCCACATTTGCTATGCTAGTTTGAGCTTTTTCCTTAGCTCATTAATTCCAGCAACATATCCAACAAATTTCCACACATATTTAAGCATAAAATAACCTACATTTCACCTCCATTTGACACATATTTGGGCCATTAAAAATTGCTCTTAAATGCATGGTATTTTTGGGTGTAAAAGCCAACTGCATGCACCTTTTTCTATTCAAAAATTTTTTCAGCATAATTTGCTTAATCTAACCCTTCCAAAATGTTAATCTCATGATTTTATTTTACCGTTTCAAATTTCATCTCAATCCAATATTTCTAGCTCAAGTTATAGCCGTTTGAAGTTAACGGTTGAATTTAAAATATGATCAATTAATTGTCTCACTAATTTCATCAAAGATTTTTATAATCCAATAATCTCATAAGATTAAGCCCATCATTATCTACTTCCTTGTCAAATTTCACTTGAATCCGTCTTACAAGTGTTGAGTTATGAATTTTCTAGTATTTTTCCACTTAACTTGATAATTATCCTTTAAATTCTCATAAATCAAACAATATACTTTAAGATAATTATTTATGATATATTGATAAGTTTCAATCACCATCAAATTACTTTAATCTCATTGTCCCATATCAACTTATAATGATTATTTGAATCATTATTTCTAATCCTTAGCCCTAGTTGCAATAACTTACCAAAATCACAAAATCATCCAAAATTCAATTGATTCATATATAAATCACATGTATATGTTCAATGCATACTATTGATTCCTACATAGGTTGGGGTTTCACAATAATATCAAATGAAGATCTAATCACTTGAAAAAAGAAGAAAGAAAGGCCAAATATACAAGCAAATCACAAACAAAATCTTAAGCTCCAAAAAAGTATGTGGATTGTGAAGTCGCATCCGAAGTCGATCCACTTGCGACTTGGTTCAAGTCTAAGGCTAGGTCGACCTAAACATGAAACTTGAGTTAAAAGCTAAAGGCTGAAGTCGCATCTGAAGTCGACTCTAGTCTGTGACTTGGGTGAAGTCGCACCCGAAGTCAACTCCACTCTGCGACTTGGACAAAGTCACATCCCAGGTCAACTCTAAGTGTGACTTGGCTCTCAATGGTCTAAAAAATTCGAACATTAATGTATTAAATGCGTGCCACCTACCACCAAATGTTCAAATTTACTTCCCTCTCTTTAAGGTGACTTCAAGTGAAAAAAATTGTTGAATGAGCATTGATTGAGTTCACCTTCCACTTCCACTAGCATTTAAGTGATCTACAAGAAGCTCTTCAAAAAGAACACTGCATTCAACTGCTGAAAGCTGAACTGTCTCATATTCAACTGCTTCTGCAAGTTCTTATTTGAACTTGAATCTGCCTACACATCTGTAAAGTATAGAATTCTTGTTTATTATTTGATCTTTTTTTCACTTGTTTTAGTTTTGGAGACTAATACCAAGTGAAGGCAAAGTAGCTTGTGATTAGAATAGAACTCGTCACCTATTGGTGCTGAGATTGTATAAGGCTCCCTAGAGCTAGAATCTAAAAGAGAGCAGGTGCTCTAGATTGTATTGAATATACAACAGTGGAACCCAAGACACAACGGGCATGTGCTTGGAAGAGTGGAGTAGGGAAGGTTGCCCGAACCACTACGTATTGATTCTCTTATGTTGTTTGATTGTCTGCACTTTATATTTCATTTGCACCCTCTCATTCTATCTCACTGCACGTTTCATCAATGGTATTAAGCTTACAAGGGGCTAAGTTTTTAATTACAAAAAGAATTTTCAAGAACTCAATTCACCCTTCCCTTTTTGTGTTTTGCCATTAACAAGCGGTATCAGAGTAGGTCTTTGAATTTATACCAAAGATATCTTATTAATGGCATCTTAATCAACTTCCACTCCTACATTTGCTAAGGGCCAATCATTGACAAGGTCACTATTATTTGAAGAAAGTAACTTCGGTTACTGGAAGTTGAAAATAAAACAACTTGTATGGCTACTAATATAGATTCTTGAATTGCTATCCAATACGGAGTTACTCTACCAATCGATGAAAGAGCCTCCGTGTGGTCTGAAGAGGAGGTTAGGACCATGAAAAGCAATGTTAAAGCCATGAACTCCTTCTGTGCTCTTACAGCTGCTGAATATGATAGGATATCCTCATGTCAAATAGCTAAAGACATATAAGATACACTAACATCGATTTATAAGGAAACTTCTAAAGTCCAAGGGACAATAAGAAACATATTGATTGGAGAATTAGAAAGCTTCAAAATGTTAGACACTAAAAATATATCTAAAATGTTTGCTAGATTTTTTAAGATTACTAGCGCATTAAAGGGTCTTGGAAAAGTAATTTCTGAATATGAACAGGTCATGAAAATCTTAAGGGTTCTACCTAAGTCATGGACTCTAAAGATCACAACTATTGAATAGGCAAAGGACCTGAATACTTTAAGACTAGAAGATCTTATCTGTTCACTCATGTCACATGAGCTAAGAAAGAAAAGAAATGAAAAGCAGCTGTGAAACCTTGACCATATATGTGTCATTTCGATATTGTAACCCTAGATTCTTTTGTAATTATTTTTATAATAAATAAAAATTCATGAATTATATTGATAGATATGTGTATTGGAGGTTAAAATAATGCAATTAAAAATTTAACCCGCCTGAATAGTGCATATGAATAGTAACCGAGGATTAAGATACGTGATTAAGAATTAATCACTTGGATTAACCTAATCATAAAAAGATGAAAAAAGGATTTAATCACTACAAGAAAAAATAGCATTACTTTTTATTATTTTAATACAAATTTGGATTTTAGTGGAAAAATAGAAAAAAATTCATAATTTACAATTTGAGTGTCGGAATTCGATGAATTTTTTTATGGATGGTTAAAAATTTATGATAAACATGATTAATGATTTAAGACGTGATGAAAATCACAAATCAAAGGTCAAGATGAAGCGTCAAATAGAGATCGAAAAAGTAGCTTAACTTTTAATTAAATCTACTTTTGACTTTCGAATAAAATAAATAATTAAAAAATTAAAAAATTAAATGAAAAGTAGCTGCTGCAGGGGGCGTGAGCAGGGAGTGGTTGGGAGGTTTGACCAAAACCAATGGTCCATGATCATGATCATCCAAAATCAACGGTTAAGATTTATTTAGCCTAAATTAATTAATTTTAAAAATTAAAAAATAAAAAAAAATAGGATTGCATAGGGTGGAATGGAGCAGGCCTAGGGTGGGCTGCACAAAGCTCCATGCATTTTTAAAATTATAAAAAAATATATTTTTATAATTAAATACCTCCAGCTAGGGGTAAAATCCAATTTTTTGAAAGATCAAGCCCTATAAATAGGGCAACAAGGGGACGTCCAAGGCACAATGAATTCCAGCTCCACTTGAGTCATTCCAAGTTTCCAAACTTTTCCACATGTCCAAGGAAGAAAAGGAGGAAGATAGAAAGAGAAATGGTAAAAAAAAGTGGGATATCTTCACTTCAGGTGAGTGATTTCTACCCAAATTTCTTTTAGATGTTAAGTAGAATAAAATCATGCTTAGATAATACCTAAACATGAGAAAATAAGTATAGATATAATGCCTAATTGGAATTATGCCAAAATATCAAAAATTTGGAGCGAAGATAGAACATTCGGGAAATAACAATTGATATGCGAAAATAATGCTCCAAAATTAATCAATGATGATTTGAGATCAATAAATATGATATTGGAATGATGATAAGGATTATGCTTAAGTAAATTTATGTTGATTTTTAGTATATGGAGAAAGTGATTTATTTAGACAAGTCAATGATCATATATTCAAAATGTCTATATTTTTCCATGATATACTAAGCATAAGTTATGTTATAGTATTTTTTATTTTTGAAAAAATGTCAATTTTTTGAACCTATGAACAGTAACCACGTTTTTGTGAATAATAACTTCGGATGAATAGTAATCTGCTACAGTAAATTGCTACAGTAATATGCTACGGTAATTTGCTATATTAAACAGCGTGATTTTAGAGAAAATTTGATATTAATATTGAAATCTAAGGATTAAATTTTTGAAGAATTTATGGATAAAAATATTCGTATAAAGAAATAATGTCCAAATATTATAAAGCATGCATGGGTAGAAACTTGAATAAAAGAAATAAAATATCATTTTTCCTTGAATAGGAAGAGGAAAAGAAAAGGTCGAGGACACCCACTGAGAAGGTAAACAAGGTATATGTTTTGCAAATTATTTCCAAAATGCTTGAAATTGTTTGTGAATTGCTTTATAAAATTTATTTAAGGATGACCATACTTATAACTACTTTACATGAACTGAAGTACATTTGTTAAATTGTTTATTAACTGTTTTTTATGAAATTGTTTATGATTTGCAAATATCATGCCGGCATGTGTATGTAAATGAACATGTGCACGAGAAATAGGCCTTAGTTGAGGTAGTAAGCGGACTGGATGTCCCTCTTGCTATTGCCGAGTCACTTATATAGGCTCAGGCCGGCGACAACTTCCCTGAGATGGGAGCATATATGGGATGGGTGCCTAGCTAGCGTCGCATTCAAAGGAATGTCATGAATGCTATATATGCATTGCATTTGTATTTTATGAAATGTATAAAAATAATTAAAAAATTATGTATGACTTGCTTACTGAGTATTATTACTCACTCCTGCTTTTTTAATAACAGACAGACAATGATGATAAAGGCAGCATGCGAAGTGTTATGTAGTTTTTTATATGAATGTTGTATATGTAAATTTTATGTAAAGATAATTATGATAATTTTGAGATGGAAATGAATATTTTTATTCCAATGGAAATGTTTATGGAACAGTTTTTTATCATAACTGTGATATGTGAAATATATTTCATGTTGGATGAATAATGGAAAATTTTCATGTATTGATGTTATATATATATAAAATCTTGCCGTTTAATCAGGGCAACAATCTTGAATCATATTTACCAATAAAAAAGATCCTGAAGTAAGGCTTCTAGGCACCTCGGTTCGGGGCGCCACAGCAGCACAAAGGTGAAAGAGTCATTGCTCGGAGGGCTGCATAAAACTTGGATGAATCCACATCATCCTCTCAAATTGATGATAAAAAAATTGCCCTACTTACTCAGAGATTCAAAAAGTTTGTGAGAAAGGGAAAAAACTTCAAAGGATTCAAGCAGAGAAATAAAAAAGAGGAAAAAAACCAAATGCTATAGATGTGGTGGAGTGGGACATATTCAAGCTCAATATTCTACACCAAAAAAAAGTAAGACAAAAGAATTGCAAGAGAAGAAAGATAGAAATGAAAACAGAAAATTTCATAAAGCAAAAGGAAGAGAAATGTACATAAATGAGGAGACATTTACAACGAGCAGCTCATCAAATGAAGACAACGATGCAGCAAACTGTGCTTGAATTTGCTACATGGCAAGGATAGAGGAAGAACATGATATGGTCTGCCTCACTGCAACAAAAATTATAAATGGATAAACCACCTCAAAAAACTATACAGGCAATGAAGAAGTAACCTCCAAACTCTATCACTCAAATAACAAGTCTATTTACTCATCAACACATGATTATCTCAAATGCGTTGAATTAGAAGAACTACAACAACCGTATGATTCATTATATGATGAAATAATGAAACTAGAAAATAAATTCATATTAAAGAAAAGACAATGTGTTTTAGTTATTATTGTTAATGAAAAGCTAGCTGAAAAGGTCAACCACCTAACAAATAAAAATAATGCTTTGACTAACAAGGTGGAAAGACTAAAGAAAGAAAATGAATCATTAGTTAAATTTTCTAATCTAGGGGAAAGTGTGAAAATGTTCTTGAATATGATAAGCCAGAACAGCAAAAGAGGACTTGGATATTCTACATTTGAGAAAGGTGAAAGCAGTAAACCAAATGCTTCAAAGCCTAGTAAAAACCAAACCCAGCCTACATTCCTAAACCAAGAATGATTTATGTTACTTGGACAAAAAGGTCAATCTGAGAACCTCCTACTACATGGATTCCTACTCCAAGACTTCTAAGGGCATGTAATTTTTGCAACAAAATGGGCCACAAAATTTATTAATGTAAAATAAAAAAATTATATGACTATGGTGCAAAGTTGGTTTGGGTACCAAAAGGCATTACATTTATGCCTTCTAAAATAGAACGACGTAGACTCCAATGGCTCACTAACTCAAATGGACCTATAAAATGGGTACCAAAGAGATAAGCACTAAATGATTTTATTTTATAGGTATGTCTTAAAACAAAGGCCAGCAACATATGGTTCATGGATAGTAACTGCTCAAGACATATGATGGAAGAAAGAGGATTATTCCACAAAATCAAATCTTGTAGTGAAGGGACTATTGCATTTGAAAACAATAAGAAAGGTATAATAAAAGGTAAAGAAAATATTTACGGTATTTCAAATAAATGTATTGAGGATGTACTATTTGTTGAAGGATTTGAACATAATTTAATAAGCATTAGTCAACTATGTAACAAAGGCTATAAAGTTATGTTTGAATGTTCTATATGTAATATTTTTTATGAAGATCACATAATTTTTAGCGGCAAAAAATATGAAAATGTATATTTAGTTTCCCTTTGTGAACTTGATGGAAATGTCTCATAACCATTGAGAATGATTTATAGATATGGTATAAAAGGCTTGGACACATAAATATGTCAAATATTAAGACCTTGTGGAAAAAAAACATAGTAGAAGGATTACCAAAGCTTAAATATGACAAAGATAAAATCTGCAAGACATATCAACTATCCAAGCAGCCTAAGATCCCTTTTTCTTCCAAAAAGAAAATTTCAATAACTAGGCTTTTTGAACTATTACATATGGATCTATATGGGTCATCTGACATTTTGACTCTTTAAGGAAAAAAGTATATGTTTGTTGTTGTTGATAATTTTTCAAGATTTATACGGATAATACTTTTAGCTAGGAAAGATGAGGCCTTCTCAATATTTATTCCTTTTTTAAATTTTGGTGCAAAATGAAAAGCAAAATACAATTGCTGGCCCCGAGTTAATGGCAAAACCCAAGAGGGGAAGGATGAATTGGGTTCTTAAAAATTTCTTTGGTAAACTCAAAAACTTAACCCCTTGTAAGTTTAATCCCCTTGAATAAAGAAACGAATGGAAAGCAATGTAATGTAGAGAGCAGAAATATAAATCAAGCAGACAAGATTTTTATAGTGGTTCGGGCAACCCCCCTACTCCACTCTTCCAAGCTCACACTCCTTGTGACTTGGGTTCCACTATTGTATTCTTCCAATACAATTAGAGCC
>JAXCLR010009895.1:0-13829 GCA_035584095.1 Annona squamosa | reverse complement strand
TAATCTTGTTAAGCTGCATCATGTTTTCTTTTACTACCAAAAATTTTCCATGACTTTCTTGCTCATGGAAGATCTTAAGTGCATTCTTCATTTGTTTTGCAACCATTAGATACGAAATGCAACATTTACAAACACTCAATAAGGCAATTATTACTATATGAGCTTTTGAACATATGGCATTGCTAACAGGCTAGTGGGAAAGAAGCTACTATTGCTAGATTTTACTGTGAGGGTCATGAAGATGCATTGCTAATGTTAATGAAAAGAAGAGGTGTCCATTCTGGTTGAGTGAAGGTGTTGTACTATGTATTTCCCAGCGACTTTCTCTACATTATAGAGTTCCTAAAAGTTCCTATTTCTGTCATTTCTTAAACAAATACTCCATTTATTTCATCGTTGGATTTTCTTTGTTCATGAATCACAATAACATATCATAAAGGCCCAAAATGTATTAAGAGTTACCAATTTGCTAACTTCAATTAATCTTTAGACAAGAATGTTGGCAGGCTCTTGAGGTTTGGATTTTACTTTTTGTAGGTCACTAGCCTCGTTTGAAGAACTCGCATTTGCTGCGGCAAGAGAATATAGAATTGTGTTGATGATGTCATGGATGAAAGATTATGTGCTTATTCGCGAGCAGTGGCACATTTCCGCACAATGGTAAGAGAGGTGAATCAATTTTCCTATAATTTTTTCAATCCACTTGTGATTTTTCTCTCATGATCCCTACTGCTTATTGCTCATAGTTCGAATGGAGGAATGGATGCTTCTACTCACTCACGGAGAAGGCGCTTGCAAAGGGGAAGCCTGGTCCTTGTCCTTTGCACACAACTTGGCTTAAAGAGCTCAAGATAGGGTAACATTCCCAAGCTTTTGTGCCCAGTGATTGTCTCACACAATCATTTTTTGGAATTCTATTGATGAGAGAGCCATCTGCTACTGATTTGATTTGAGATCTCGAATGGGCTATGGATCATGTTGTAAATTATTTTTATTAAATTAGGGCTATGAACCATCCAATTTTGCAGGCTCAATAAGAGTTGTCGATTGCATTTTGGATTTAATTTGAAAAAAGCCCCTAGAATCGTTGAGGCTATAATAATAATAATTAAAAAAAACTCAAATGCACCCTGCCCCTCAATCGTTGATCCCTTTCATTTCCCTAGAACTGCACAACCTTGGGAGGCAGACAAAGGCAAGCTCATCGAGGACTTCATAAGAGTCTGACAATGAGTACATCTTTCTAAAAATCTAAGTGAGCTAGTCATTACCATATTATTTCATATCAAATTCATTTATTTAATTACTTTCCAAACAAACCCTTGGTACAAATTTAAATTTTGGAGTTTTCATAATTCCTTTTCATCCATTCATAACAAAAGAATATTATGAGATCGAGTTAATGTACGAATGGCAACCAGAATTTTTACAACAGAACAAATAGAGGGGTCAGGAAGAAAGAATAGTTGGGAAGAAAATATTTTGCACATTATTATTTAATTGAAATTACAGCTTAACCGGCACCCCATCAGTAGTAGGCTCCCATGAATACAACTTCGAGCTTCCTCTCTTGTCTCCGCTCTCCCCACCAACTACCAAGATCAACCACCATAAGCAATTAAAATAAATATAAAATAATCACAACTGACTTCCACCTAAGTAACAAGTGTTGCAATTTCACAGTGGATACCACGTGATAATTTCATGCTGCTTTCAATTTGAATAAGCAATCCTCCAATTGTAAACACACAACTTTCAAGCTCAACAACATGCTTGCAAATTTGAGTTGAATGCACATGCGACACATGTTTAATGCCTGAATATGCTTTTTCACTGCCCTCAGTTTTAGAATCTACTTAAAATTCAGCTCTCTCCAATGTTAGTACTAGTAGATCTTCAACAGTTGCAGCTGTCACTGGATTCTGATCCTTCAGCGACGCCTTATTAATTGAAGAATATGCATGCCAAATCATTAGAAAATTTGATTGTGCTTCGAATGCAGGCAAACACTGATATGCATATCAAAAGAATCTTCTAGTTTTATTGGGTTCTAGACATTCTCTTGATGAGCAATGCTTCATGCATAAAGAAAAATACATGTGTGCAGTATAGATTATGTGATTTAAGCAGAACGCATTCACAATGTACCCCAATACGAAAACAAATCTGGTCATTTCTGGGCATCGATATAAGAAAACAACAAAGAAATGAATCTCATCCGACAGTATTCACAGCCATGAATTCACAAGTCAGCTTACAGTGTAAGCCGCTTAATGAATTGCATGGATCTTTCATACATAGTAGCATACACACAATGAAGATGTCATTTCCTCGTGGGTTACACTATCGGCTACAGAACAACCAACAAAAGGAATGCAATAGTATCAATACCAGAAGGGTTTATCAATGAGAAGTATATAGCATGGAAAATAATGAAGTAGAAAGAGAAAACCAACCACAATGATGATCCAAAACCATGAAATATGACATTATGACAAGGTAAGAACAAATAGAACAATAACCTGAAGTCATTCCATAAGTGTGCTTGTAAAACTAGTTTACAATATCAAATAAAAGTTAACGACAAGAACTATGACAACTAAAGCAATAACAAGCATATAGCTCTCTTCAAGTTGAGTATCTCCTTGGCTCTTTTTTCGAAGGCCTTCTTGAGTTCTACATCCCTTACAACAATGATTTCCTTCAAGTGTTGGTTTCACCTTTTAATTCATCCGTTGAAAACTTCTGCATTTGCTTAATTTCATTGATTTATGCAATCTAGATCTCCCTCAAATCAGGAATGCAGTGGACCACCTCTCCAATATCTGCCATTGAAGGGAAGAAGTTGCCTTTCATCCTACACCTCCGTCCTACTTTCCTTATTTGATACAACACCACTTAGGATCAACGAACTGATCCACCTATCTAAAAAAATTGCAACACCTTGCAGGATCCTATTAATTATAACAAAATGAATTTAGCTGTGGGAAGTAATGCTCCTTAATGATCCTGAAAAAAGTAAGAAATAACATACCCTGAAATAAGGACAAAGAAGAAAACGACGACCAGGGTTTCATTTTGTATTTGATGTTAACATAATGACTTGTTCACCCAAGAACAAGTGCAATTCTTCATTGTATTAGCATTCAACCCCCTAATGAACACAATAAATCAACTGTGTTAGATATCCAAGGATAATGTTAAATGCAAACCTCTACAAGCTAAAGGGCATGATACCTATGAACCCAAGAAGTCAACAATCCAAACATATAAGTTGAAAATATAATTATGAAACAAATGTCATGCAAATGTGTAGTCAAAATCATATTATAAAATAAAAACAATAATGGAAATACCTTGTCGTCCTCGACCCCAACCTCTGAAATGCATGTATCATCAACAGATTCAGACACAATAGTGACGGTAGGATTATTAAGTGCGGGACAATTGCGTTTATCATGCCCAACAACGAATTTGTTACATTCACAACAATGTTTGGATCCACCACGCAGCCCTTCTAATGCACCTTTCATGCACTTTGATGATTTGCTCTTCCTTAGTATGATATGTGGGGAATCGATGTTGTACGCTTGAGTGCACCTCAAATGCAGCTGTTGATAGCATGATTGCAGTCCCTCCAACACTGCTTGGAGCATCTACATTTACGTTGAAATTGTCATTGGCATATGTACCTCCATTAACTTCAACTTCATCACTTCTATCAGTCTCTGCACATGGTATCCGCTTAGGCAATGCATCAAGCGCGGTAATTGTCTTCTCCATATTGACTTTGACAATTTCAAAAGCGTCCAAATTATGCAACGTCTCGTGTCTAATGTAACACCACCACTTCAACAATTCATGATTACAAACCACAAGAGACTGCCTAAACTCGTTATCATTTGCTGTCGATGGATGTCTGAATTGAAACTTTGCACTTTGTGTCCATCGTGTCATTATGTGGAAAGGTGGCATCGACTTAACTTTAATAAAGCGGGGTAATGCGAGGATATGCTTGCAAATGATACCGAAGGATTCAAATTTCATGCACGGACATGTTGTCACTAACTCCTCCACATCTCATGTTATGAATTTTTGTATATTTTCGCCCTCATCTTTAGAGTGGTGCACTCGCCACTATTGTATTGTTCTATCTCCTTCAACCCTTTCTCCAATACATAAGAGGTTTTGCTCCAACTCCTTGAGAAATAATAAGAACACATTCAGAGTATACATTTTAGCCATTTGAGCTTCGAGCGCAAGTGTAGTTTTTAACAAAGCTATACCACGCAAAGTTCGAAAATTTGCCTCCCCCTTAGCCTTGCGTTTGCACTCTAGTGCTTTATCATACCCATGCGCAAAATCAATTATATTGGATTTGTGATTAACAAACCCATCAAAAAATACATTCATACTTTCACTTCTAGCTGTAGTCCTCATGCCCACACTAAAACATTTCTTAGTAAATGTTTTAGTGCATTTTGATGCATTTCATACATGTGGGCCAACCACGGATTCTCTTGCAAACTGAACTCATCAATCATCGCTTGCCAACATTCATCAAACTCAACCTCACTTTCAATGTCATATAAACAATGATTCCACTTAATATTGAAAGTGGGATGCTCGTGGACGAGATGAGATAATTTCTCAGGCAATTTTATATATATATGCTACAAACACAGTAGGTGATTAGTGTTAGGAAAAACGACTTGTACTGTTGCCCCGATAGCTGCATCTTGATCTGTTATTATAGTCTTCGGATGGATACCACATATTGCGTTTACCCACATCTGAAATAACACTTGAAGTTCTTGATTGTCTCACCAAAGAGCAAGCCTGCACGCAGTAAGATAGATTGTTTATGGTGATTGACACCCACAAATGGCCTAAAAGGTATGTCGTACTCATTTGTCTTGTAAGTCGTGTCAAAACATATAACATCACCAAAAATCATGCAGTCTTCTTTTGATTTTCCATCAACCCAGAAACAAGACGTCAATCTCATGTCCTCATCAATCTGAATTTCATATGAGAATTGTGAACTCCCTTGACTGTTTCGCTGGAAATAGCGCAATAAAGAGTTTGCATCCCCTCCAAACATCATTTTCTGCTTTTTCTTAAGTGCATTTCTAGCATCCCTTTTTGAGAAGTGGAGATGGGAAGGTCCTCTTACTTCTTGTCTCATGAAATTAATAGATCTTGTCACACCAATCCCAGATGCCTTTAAAGACAATATTAGGCTTAAATAATCTTCTGTTAACTTCTTGTGTGAGCGTAGCTTTCGAGTCTTTGTTGGAGTACATAGTGCATGGTTGTGCGTCTGTACAAACTGAGAGACATAATAAGTGTTTTCTTCCCTATTTAAATTCAAGTATACTTTAACAGGACATGAATCCACCTTTTGTGAAATTCATGTTATTTGAAACTTAGTGAATGTGAGGCATACTGAAAACTTGTACAGTGTGTATATTATTGTTGTAAAGTTATAGAAAGATGCACATTACAATTTTAGAAAAATGAGATTAAATTACAAATTTAGAAAAAGGGTAAATAATGATCTCAAGAAGATTAGATATGAAAATGAATTTTTATAAATTTTTCAGGAAAGAATTTCAAAATTCTAAATTACACCAATTGAGATTGTTTAAATTCATGGACCTTATGGAAAAATAAAAATAAATAGAAAATTTTGGGCTAATTAGGGGTCCTAATTAAGAGCTTATACTCATCTGTGTTATTTTCTTTATATCTTAGAATGTATGGCTCAGATCAATGAGAGAATTTAATAGAAAGTAGTAAATTGGGTACTCTTTAATCTAGACGGATTAGACTATGACAAATAATTGATTAAAGTGTTTAACTTAACTGCATTAAAACACATGCCCAAAAAATAAGTAATGCATAGCAGGTACCTCCTGTAGCTTCATTTTTGCCTGTTATTTTTTATGTAAGTTTTTATTTAATTAATATATCAATATATATAAAGCAGTTTTATCTAAAATTTCAAAATTAAGCTTATTTTAACATACTCTTCATAGTGAATGGTCTAGATCACGAAAATTATGTTTGGAAGATTTTTAAACAACTAAAATTAGATGAGATTTCATGAATTAGTTTTGAATGTTAATATTTTAACCTATACTAATCGTTTTAATATGAAAACAGAGATGGACGGTTAAATTAATCTAATTTATAATATGAATGGAATGGATTAGGAAATATGATGTAATAAAGTATTTATGAAAAATTCAATTATTACCTTAAAGAACGTGCATGACGGAACCGTCTTACCTGTGGCGCATTCGTCTGTATTATTTTCATTTTATATTTCAAAGTTTATTAATTGAAATAATTATATATATACAACTCCATTTGAGATAAAATTTCATGGGTAATCTTAAAATAATGCACTTTACTTAGTGATGGATTAGATTATACAAAATATGATTAAAAATGGGAATCAAAATTAAAATTCAAATGAATTGTACTGGTTAATTTCAAATGCTTATATATTAATCATTTTTAATCATTTAGGCATGAAACTTATCACAAACGATTAATTTGATATGCTTTAAAATATAGACGAAGTAGATTATAAACAACATTTTCAGAAAATTTTTAAACAAAATTTTATTCACTAATATTCTACATGCTAAGGACGGTCTAGAGATATGTGATAGTCAATTTTAATCAAGTACTGATTTAGCATGATAAAAGGGAAATTTGACACCTATCTAGGCTAGAACAGACGTGGATTATTGAGACATTTTAGAAAAAAATATGTATATATATAAGCATTATATGTGCTAGCAGTAAATGAGGACTAGATAGTGCATGATAGGAGGAGCTAGCAGCAAGTTTAGCATTGATGGTGCATTGTGAATTTGTGGCATCATGTTGACAAGGACGGTGCATTTTCAATACAGGTGTTACCCTATGATGCACAGACATGAGATGGGTTAAAAGCCCATCTTACGTTACTGCCTAAGCAAAGGTATAAATAATGGCAAAAAAAAATAAAAAGGAATGGAGTGGAGCAACCAAGGTACAGTAGGGTGGGGCGAAATTTTCTCCTATGGATTTCAAGTATGCATGCATCCAAATAAGGCATGCTTTAGAAATATATATATATTATATCCAGTCCAACGTCCAAATAGGTACTCTTTCCCATTTTCATTTTGTCGTTGTTATACATGGTTTGTTATATTCAGACCCAAGTAAGGCTTATACATATATGCATTTGGCATATATAAATGAATCATGTATGATTTAGTGGAATTATGAATGATTTTCTTTGCAATTTTGATGATTTATTGCAATTATGGTAAATGATTAAAAATGATGTTTACAAGCTAATATGGGTCAATGTGATTAAAGAAACCTAATGAAGACTAAGAAATGTGAATGTATTGAGAATAATTACCTCATATATTATGGTTGAACTAATGGAGATTATGATGATAATTATGAATTAAAGGTGGCAGCTGCTAGAAAATTTATAACTCAGCACCGATAAGGCGGATTAAGATTAAAATTGAAAGATAAGCACATAATTTTGTGCTTAATTTCATGAAAAAGTTAGATTATGAAAATTTGGATGGGATTAAGGTGAAAATCGATTATTACCATCTAAAATTCAAGGATGAATTTAAATGATCATAACTTGAGTTAAAAAAGTCAGATTTAGACGAAATTTGAAATGAACGGTTAAAATTATGAGACCAATGCAATGAGAGGCTTCAATTAAGCTAATAATGATAGGATCATGGTTGCACAAAAAAGGTGTGCACCATTGACTTTTGTGCACCATAAAGTAGCTTTCGTTTATGATAAAATAAGGTAATAATTATATTTTTAATGGCAAAAATAAGGTATCAAAAGGAGGTAATTACATACGAATTTTATGCATTTCCTAAAATGACAAAATCCATTATAAAATTAAGTGATTAATGACATGATTTAATGGCTAATAGGCTAGCTCAAAGGAGCTTAAAGAGGTGGCAAACTATGGACGATTAAGGGGCTGTTTACATGACATTTTTTATTTTTAAAAATACAAAATATGCATTTAAATGAGCTACATGACTATGGTGGTTAGTGGCATTGAATTGAGATGAATTTTTATGGCACAAAAAGCCAAAATCAAAAGCACATGTGACGTTAAACACATGGACAGCAAGATGGCAACTTGGAGTGATGCACATCCAAGGTAACTTTCAGGATTTTTAATGATTTTTTAAAAGCTAAATGAACTCCTAAACGAGCTCCTAGTTAGGGTAATTAAGTGTTAGTTAAAAAGCTGCAATTTTATGAAAAAATTGTAAAAGGCAAGCTGCATATGGACATGATCATTAAGTGGACAACAAGGTTAGTCTACGTTCAAGGCTGGATTCTTGGATTTTTATGATTTTTTTAATAAGCTAAATGGACCCCTAAGAGGGCTATTAGCTAGGGTGATTAAATACCCATAAATTAAAGTGAATTAGATGTGGAAAAAATGTGCAAAAGCGGCTGCAGTTGGACGTTTCAAGGGGTGGACAATAACGTGGATTAAATGACATGGATTTTGATAAATTTTTCAAAGATAATATGCTAATTTACTTGGACCATATTTTGTCATGTTATTAAAAAGGATAAATATATATTTATTTAACTGCTAATTTATGTGGCAAATGGGGCCCACAAAGCTAAAAAAAATATAGCTACACTTAAGTATGCACGTCTATAGCATATGGGGTTAGAGAGAGAGAAGTCAAGTGGGAAAAGCCCCCAATTAAGGCAGCAGTGTGCACGTCCTCATTCCAACAGCATGAGGGGAAGAAAAAGAGGAGAAAAAAAGAAGAAAAAAGGGGAAAAAATAAGAGGAACCAAGCAACTCAAGTGGAGTTCAAGTTGGATTCAATTGATATAAGTATACCCTATGATTTGAGTTCTTTAATCCTAAGTTTTCACCTCAACTTATGAGTCAAGAATTTAATTCATAATGAACCTTTAAAATATGATTTATGATGCTTTTAATTAGGGTATTGATTAAGGTTTGAATGAAAAGAATGAAATCAAAGATTCAAGACGATGAAAATGGATATTAGGGTTGAAAATGAGTTGATTAACCTAGCTGAAATTTTCTTAAATCCCCATATGATGTTGCCATTTTAATGTTTTATTTTGATTACGTGATGATTCATTATTAGAAGAATTACATATGTTGATTTGGGCTTAAGTTATAAATTTTAGAAGGAATAAAAATTAGAGTTATATATATGACCCAATATCCATATTTTTATGTTAAAAATTATACATGAATTAGCCCAAACGACTTATGAATGTTATGGACGGTAAAATACCCCATGTTTAAGGTATTTTGAGTGTCTAAAAGGATTTGAAAAGATTAGCCTTAAATATGATTTTATGGACATATGTTTAGACACATCAAAATGGGTCAAATGGATACCCAATATGTATAGAAATATAACTGTTATGCAAGCAAACGAATTTTGAATTCTAAACATATGTATACCTTAAATATGGGGTAAGAAAATCATGATTACTTGTTGAAATTTATAGATTAGAAAATTATTTTGATTTAAGTGTCAAAAGAGGCGTTGAAATAACGAAAAACGGGTTCTAATGTTGCTGTTTTGGAACCCAATGATGAATGGATTCAAATTCCAAAATTAAACTCTAAATTATATGCTAATTAAGGGGTTCAATTATGCTGAAATAAGAGATAAGTTGCTGTGTTGAAAGATTTTAAGAAACACATGAATTATGTATTGAGAAATAGACATGTATGGAGAGATGGACATGAGAAAAAGATAAATGGCTTATGTAAATTGAAAAAATGTAAAAATACATGAAAATATAATAAAAACTAAGATTAAGGTATTGTTTTAGTAAATAATGACAATATCAAAATTTAAGATTATTATATAATACCTAAGTTATTAACTAAGTGCCTAAAACGAGCACTGTTGTATAAAAATGAAAAGTATGTTAAAATGATAAATTGAGGTAATGAACCTCCAAATAATGATTTAATGAATGGTTGTTATATGTATAAAAGTTTACCTTACATAAAGGTATTAAAAATGAATGTATAAATGATATGATATATATAGGCTATGTTGATACGTATCAACACCCGACTTGAAAGACGATGGGTTAAGCTAATGTAATGTAAATCTAAATGGATTTATGTAGGTTGAAAAACCTAAGGGATACAAGCATTTGAAGTTGATGTATATAAATGAAATGTTATTTTCATTTACCAAGGTAAAGACAAAGAAAAGAAAGGAAGAAAGGGATTAAAGTGATCTCTGATAAGCAAACGAACTTTCCAAAATACTGTTTTCTTTCTATGTGATGATATGAGATTGAAATATTTTTTAATTATGTTTTGACGAATGGGCAAGCACAAATTTTGAAAATGACGGCTTTAATGAAAAGTCTCAAGTTTTGGAAAAAATGACTTTAAGGAAAAACCTCAAGGTTTGCTTTATGGGAAGCAAGTAACACTTTTTAAGATAAATATTTCATCACAAGTGTTGCTAAAGATTCAGAATGCTTTACGCTAAAGGATTGAAAATTTTTCTTATGAGTAAGCAAGTTTTCCATGATGATAATTTTAAAGAATTTTTATGTTTTATGCCGATGGTTTTAAGAATTTGCTTTCAAGCAAACAAGTTCTTTATGAGGTTGTTTCAAAATTATTTTATAAAAAAAAAAATTTTGCCCTTTTTCACAAAATAATATTTGTAAATAAGTTTTGAATATATTCTTACGATATTTTGTGATAAATGACTATGTTTATGACAAAAAAAAAAAAAGAATTTTGATTTATGAAAAAAGATTAGTTTTTCTATGCCATATTATTTAAATATAAACGATGATTTAAACATAGTCCATATATTTTGAAATGATGTTCAAAAAGTTTTAATTTTCTTTAGATAAGGAAATATGTTGAGAATATTTTAGAAATGTTTATACGGACATTGTTAAAATAAGATTTAAGGATGACCAACATAATAAGTTGATTTTATAAAATTGTTTGATTTTGGATTGCTAAAATGACATACAAAAGACTATGCAAGCCCCTCTCTATGTAAAAAAATGATAAAATGGATACGTGGACAAGAATTAGATTTTAGGGTGGTTGAGAAGGGAATGGTATAATTACATAACTTTTGTGAGCAAAAAGGCCCTAAAAAGGAAACCATGAAAATGTTAGAAAAATACATGGCTTATTTTTTGAAAATTCAAAAGTTTTGAAGTTCTTTTATAAGGATTTTAAGATGTATTGTTTCTCAAGCATTTCAAATGTTTATCAAAATATTTAACTCAAAATTCTTCTAAAAGAATTTAAGGAATGTCATCCGAAACTAGATTTTAAAAAACAATTTGTTTAAAGTGGGTGCGCTTGCTTTACAAGTTGACACGGACTGCGGTCTGTGATGTTCTTTTTTAAAATGATTTTTTTGAAGATACGAACCTCAGTCTGTGATGTTTTTCCAGAATGGATGCGAACTGCGGTCTGTGATCCCGGTTTAAAAGGGCACGGGCTGCAGTCTGTGATACTTTAAACCACACGGACTGTGATCTGTGCTGATGATGTATGGTGCACCAGTACAAGGAATAGGCCGATTGTAAAGCACGGTCGAAGATGGATCGAGGGTCACTTTATATATGACCAAGTTGCTAAGGGATGACAAAAGGTCAGCGGCCCCCTCCCTGAGTTGGGAGAATGATGAAAGAACAACCACCTAGTTAGCGTGCTGTTAAGGATTCTCTTCTAAAAGGTAGAATGATCACTTGCTAAGTGTCACTACTGGATTTGGAGAAATGTATTTGCATATGATTTGCTTTTGAAAAGCCCAAAGATTGAGGCATAAAAGTTTTTTTTTAAAAATTATCCTAAATAGATTTTATGGAATGGTTACCCTAAAAAAAGAGTATTTTATATAAAAGTGTAAATAATAAGGATAAAAAGAAATATTTTCTATGCAAATGCTTTTAAGAAAATGATTATGTATTTTATGTTTTATTTGCTATAAACAAGCCCTAAGAGGGAAATTATGAAAATGATTTATGTCAAACTTGATTCTGGACATAAGAATGTCCATTGCTAAAGTGCAAAAATGAAAAAGTGTTTTTGGACTTAAGAATGTCCATTGCCAAAGAATTTATGAAAAAAGTGTCTTAGGACATATGAATGTCCATTGCCAAAGAAAGTCATGTCAAAAATATTTTGGGACATCAAATGTCTCTTGGCTAAAAGAATTTATGATGAAAAATATTTTTGGACATGGAAATGTCCCTTGCTGAAAAAGGCTTATGTGAATGATGATTTAGGACATGAAAATGTCATTCTCTAAAAAAGTTTATCAAAAAAATATTTTAGACGTAAAACGTCCACTAGTAAAAAATGATTTTATGTATATATTTAGAACATTGAAAATGTTCACACAAGACTAAAGAAAATTAATTAAATAAGGTAAAATGTATATGTTTTGCCTTAACAAGTCCAGACATGGCTTGTAAATGATTTTAAGAATAAATGTTTACAAAATATGTTATATGACATAGAATTGTCCATATGAACAAATGATTTTATAACAATGTTTTAGGACATATAAATGTCCTCAGGTAAAAAGGTGTTCAAGATATTTAAGAAAAACGTTTTAAAGGAAGTCTTGCTTAAAAGATAGAATGTTTACTTACTGAGTTATCACTTGTTGATCCCGAATTGATGCAAAATCCAAGAGGGGAGGGGTGAATTGGGTTCTTAAAAATTTCTTTGGTAACTTTAAACTTCACCTCTTGTAAGTTCAATTCCCCGAATGAAGAAACACAATGGAAAGCAAAGCAATGTAGAGAGCAGAAATAAAATCAAGTAGACAGGAATTTTTATAGTGGTTCGGCCAACTTTCCTACTCCACTCTTCCAAGTTCACACTCCTTGTGACTTGGGTTCCACTATTGTATTCTCTTAATACAATTAGAGCTACTGCTCTCTTCTAGATTCCATCTCTAGGGGGCTTTAACAATACACTGCACAAGTAGGTGATGAGTCTCACTCCAATCACACACTACTTTGCATTCACTTGATCTTAGTTCCACAAACTAAATCAAGTTTAACACTAACAAATGAAATAACAAAACAAACTACACGTTACAGATGTGTAGCAGCAATTAGGCGCAGAGAAGAACTTGAATAATAGACTTTGAAGATTCTGAAGTTGAGCTTTTTGCAGTTTGAAGCAGAGTTCTTCTTCTTTAAATGGCTAGATCTCTTTAGAGCTCTTGAATATAGTAGTTAAGCACACTTAATGATTCTCATCTACTTTCCTCGTCCATCATGAATGCTATTTATAATTTTGGAGGGAATCCGAACGTTTGTGAGTAGGTGGTGCACATTAAATGCGCCAACATTCGAATGAAATCCGACCGTTGCGACCCAAGTCGCATGTGGAGTCGACTTTGGATGCGACTTCGCCCAAGTCGCAGATGGAGTCAACTTCGGGTGTGACTTCGCCTTCAGATCGCGTCTTCAAGTTCCAGGTTGGGTCGACTTGGATATCAACTTGACCCAAGTCGCAGGTGGAGTCGACTTCGGTGCGACTTCACCTTCTGCTCGCGACTTTAAGTTTCGAGTCTTCAGTCTTGGGTCGTCTTGGCTTTAGACTTCAACTCAAGTCGATCACCGAGTCGACTTGGGTTGCGACTTGACTCGGTCTTTGCTAGATATGCTTTAAACTTCATTTGATCTTTCTCCATCTTGCTTGGCTTGTTTCCTTTAATCATTTTCATCCTGAAATAATTCCTTATAGA
>JAXCLR010009894.1:0-13829 GCA_035584095.1 Annona squamosa | reverse complement strand
TAATGTCAATTCCTGTTATAAATATTATATATATATATATATTATAATATATTATATTAAATGAGTTATACGGGTTGCAAAGCCTCAACCCTAATCCGTTTATTTAATTAAATAGTTGAACGGGTTGGCGAATCATAATCCATTTATTCAAAAATCCCAACCCAAACTCATTTATTAACGGGTTGAACGAGCGAGTTAACGGGTTGACCATGACCATTAACACCCCTAGTAAGGAAGGCTAGAGGATCTATACGGCCCCGCTGTGTTGAATCATTACCCGTCATTTTTACGCGAATTTTATCTACTGAGAAGCTTTCAAGAATAAGCCATCCAATGCAACCTTTCCATTAATAATTCCCCAAAGATACAGTAGTTATTATATAAAATTAATTTTTACCATTTTTGACAAATATTTTTTTTTTGGATTTTCAAACACAGTCATTTTAATAATTTTCAACCATAGAAAATGGCTAAAACATCGTTATGTTTAAAAATCAAAGAAATATATATCTCCAAAAATGATGAAACTTAATTTATATATTAAATATAAATAGATTAACAAATTTATGGAAAAAATTAAAAAATGAATTTATTAGAGTGGGTTAAGTAAGTATGGGCTAACAAGATTATACCTCATGTATGTACACAAACTATATAGAAACTACTAGGACAATACACAATTCTTATTTAGATAATTCGTATATATACTCACATAATTTGACTGAAATTGTAAACATACCTACGTTGTTTCATAAATTACATACTATTCCACATGGTTTTACTGAAATTACATATAACTCAATATAACTTATTTTTTGTCAACAACCATTAAAATGTGTGTTACAAAATTGGATAATAATGAAAATAATCTTGTTGAAAGTTATATTAACTCATTTGCTTTCATTTTCAAAAAAATCCCTCCTACACAATTTTTCTCCAAATATGTTACTTGCACAACTGAGTGTTTTATAGCAACAAGATTCTAATATAGCTTTGAATAGGGTTATTTATGCCATTATCCAATTTTTTGACACTCATTGAGTGGTTGTTGATGAAAAAAGGTCACATGAGGGTTATATATAATTTTAGTAAACCTATATGGGGATAATATGTAATTCATGAAATTAAGTAGGTATATCTACAATTTCAGTCAAACTATGTGGTTACATATGCAAATTACTCTTCTTATTTATCTAATCCATTCATTGGTTTGGCACTACCTTTTCCAATAAATAAAGAATCCAAAGAAGTTTTCCCATTGTAACACAACATACGGTTGGCATTAATCAATGATTTTTGCAAAGCACATGATAGAACTATTTTTCATAATTTAAAAGGAGTGTTGCCTTCCGTTTAATTTTCATCGATATATGATAGCAAATGGAATATATTCTGGTTGACAAAACCTGGCTGTCAATTATCTGGCAGTTAACATCAAGGATGTCGCTTGACTTGTGGTTATTTGCATTTACTGCCTCACTTTTTTAAAAAAATTGTAATTTTCATTCTACGATTAATGTTTTTAATACTAATACTCATTTTATGAAAAAATTTCATGAAGGCCCTCGAAATAATGGTTGTTGATGTTCTTGAAAGAAGTTAGACCAATGAAAGTTTAACTAGATATTTTACTGGTCTAGCCCTTAACTACTTTGATTGGATTGTGATCCACCTTGACATAATCAAAGACCCAATCTTAATCTTAGATGGTTAGACCACGAGGATGGACTCTTAAAAATTTGAAGATCCGTGATAATGTCAAAGATGCTCATCTTATATGAGATAAGGTTTTTTTTTTTGGAATTCATGATATGTCTACCAGGCGGACAATAAATTTTAGTCTAAATTTATTGAGAGTTTAAATAGACCCTTTCAGAAAATATGCTACAGGTTTTTTGAGCCGAAATTGCAAGATGAAAGAATATGTGGGGTGTAAATGCAAATAACCACAAAATTTGCTGCCAACTTTTCTATGTCTATAATGGGGAAATTACAAATAACTCCCGTGTGCGTGTGTGGGGTTCCAATTGTAATCATCGTCAATGAATAACAAAGAATTTAGTAATCATTTATTTATTTATTTTTACATTTATTATTTTCTTATAATGTGGAACGGGGAAGGTCAACTGAGCAGTAGGCAGGCAGCATTGTTTTTTATTCATGTGCAGCGTATGCCAACCACGACAGGGTGGCTGCACTGTGGCGTAGCTATTAAAAATAGAGGGTGAGACTGCCACCATTGCTTCTAGTACACAAATCGGAAATTTTGCAAACAACTCCCCAGTTTAGTAGCTTAGTTAATACTAATCATTAGAGTTAAAACTTCCATCATTTGTTAATGTACATATATATAATTGCAAATACTGAAAGCAATTAGGGAGGCATCCGCAATTCTCCCCACGAAGCCAGCACCCCTTTTTTAATTAAAAGACAACAACCCTTTTGATTTCAGCCCATTATATAATTTGCATGGTTGGGAGGGGTTCTAGATGTGGGGTCCAACTAACAGCAACAATCCATCGACTGAGATGCTGTTCCACACGAAACAGCACACGTGTGGTTTCTTGGATTCATTGGTAGAGAACAACGGTTGCTTGTGCATTGTGGCATGTTTGGAGCTGGATGCACATATGCTTGATGCTTACCCCTTAAGCGGTTGGCGGCAGTTGGACCTTCCATTCGGGGACTCCAGTTGTATATACGCTCCCGGCAGTTTATACAATCCGGTGCTTTTTGGGAATACGGAGGAATCAAGCAGTAGATGTTGGTGATTTTGCATGGATATAGCTTTACCAAGAAGATCAGAACCGTTGATTAACACCCCAACTGTCACTCTAAGGGCCCAGAGACCTTTGGAGGATTATGATCACTGGTGTAGTGGATGATATATCAAGTAGCCCATCAAAAGGAAATTTTATTTGCGTGAGAAGTAATGTTTAATCAGCATGAATGCACGGTTCGGATCATGCCACATGCCTGTCACGTATATTCTAAAGAATGCTATGGATGGAATGCGCAATGAGTTCTTAGGACCTTTTCCCTTCGCCCTGCTCTGATTTGAGGTGGACGTGCTCATGAATTGTTTGACCACAACCTATATCTATCCGGTGGTGCATTTTCGATGCCCAAGAATGCAAGCGTCTTCATCGATGCAATTTGGAGAGAGAGAGTGCGTGTATGTAAATGGTTAGAAGAGAATACAAGTAGAAACGGTAAGATAGTGAAACAAATGGAAATGGAGAAAATATCCTCACATAAGTAGACAGAAGACTTCTTTTGCAAATATACCTACATAATTTCATTGACATTGCAAATATACTCACGTAGTTTCACGAATTGCGTATTATCCTCACATAGTTTTACCAAAATTGCGTATCACCCTTACGCCGTTAACTGCTGTTAATATCCGCCGTTATACTTTCAAAAATAACGAAAATGCCTTCATCTTCATGGGGATAATATGCAATTTTAGTGAAACTATATGGAGATGATATGCAATTCGTGAAACTATGGATGATGTCATTTTCATCATTTTGGAAAATATAACGGCAAATATTAACAACAATTAATGACGTGGGAATAATACATAATTTTAGTGAAACTATGTAAGGGTAATATGCAATTCGTGAAACAACGTAGGTATATCTACAATTAGCGTCAAACTATATGAGTATATATGTAAATACCCAAAAAGGAATAATAAAAAGTTATTCGCATTTACCATCTTATTTTTTTTTTTCAGTTACTTTGTGACTATTGATTTGGCAAACTAGCCCATAGCCATGAACTTTGTTTGCAAATTCCTTCCAAAATCAAGTCGAGCACAATCTAAAAATTAGGGGCAGGAATCGGAGCAAGCCATACCGGGTTAAGGTTTGCCCCAGCTTGACCCTCTTGTTTAGTAAATTCCAAGATAAACTTCAGATTAGAATCGGACCGATTTCGGAAATAACAGGTCGAGTAAAAAATACAGATAAAATAAAATAATTTTAAGAATTTATATACCAATTAAACATAAATATACAACTATACTAAATTTAAATATTATATGCTTCAATATTTCACTAATTATTAAAAAACATATTTAAGAAAAGAAAATATTTGAAAATATAGTATATATTTATTAAAATAGGTTAATATACAAATACACATAAAAGTTATTTATATATAAATTTTTTTTATTAATTCTTATATTGTTTTTTGAATAAATTAATTTTTCTATGGTTGACTTAGTTGATTATAAAAAAGTAAGAATTTTGAAAGAAAATAATAATAATAATAATATTTAAACATAAGCCTATAATTTTTAATAAGTTAATATATACATGGCGGGTCGAACTCTTTGAGTCAAGACATGATCAACCCACCTCGACCCTATTTTTCAATTCAGGTCAAAAATTTTGACTCATCTCTATACCAAATAAAAAATATATTAATTTTATCTGGTAAAAAACTAGTCTGGACAAAGTCAAGTCACAGGTCGATCTGCCTAGTTTCCCACCCGTACTAAAAATACCATTACATTGATCTAATCATGTCTAATTAAGCCACGAAAATCCAATCAAAGTTGATTATAAGGTTGTTTTCACATAGAGAAATCAAAAATGGGCAAGCACGAAAAATTGGATATCTAAATGCCAACAGCCGATAGAACATTAAGAGGAAGTTGGAAATTACAGATGACTCCAGAAACCCAAAAAAGCTGCCATCGCTTGAACCTACCCCCATTGACTATAAGCAAATTCCTAATTAGCGTGCGTTCGAAGTCTGGGATGAGTTTTGCCGCAAAAGATTCGTTCACACATCTAATGATTTATATTTTCTTTTGCACGACGCATTCAGTTCACATTACCTACCTCACCCATTTTGGCCATCTTAGCGTCTTTCAACCAGACAAGCATGTTAATGATGGGATGCAAGACAACGCCATGCAAAAGCTATTATTCCAAAGTCTGCTAGGTCTTGAAATGATTCAACACTAGACTAAGCACATCGATCTGAAGCTATGATTTGAAGGGCCGCTGGATCTTGACATTATTCAGCTGCCAAGCCAATCAATGGCCGGGTAGCAGCACATAACAGGAGAATGAAACTGTTGACTCGTGTAATCCAGTAGATCTGTCAACCGTTTTTTGTTGTGGAACTGAACAGGAATGTGTTTATCTGAAATGATCTTGAAACACTTACAACAACGCCACAGAGTGCATGATTACTGGATCCGAAAAGCTTTGCAAATCTCTGCATGGACTGTCGCCTTACCAGAATTTGTGAAAAAACACCAAGCTTCTGTGATTTAGTAAAAATGAAAACCCAGAAGAGCCTTCCAAAGTCTGTTCTCAAAAAAGCAAACAAATGACAGAAAACGAAATCACAAAAACAAAAACAAAGGGGAAAAGAAAAGCCCCAAAGGAGCTGCTATACATTGAAATGGATGCTTTACATGGATTCTGCTTCAGCATAGAAAACTCCAAGCTACTTGTGAATGTACTCGAACCATCAGCGCTCATTTTGAAGTACAACATGCAGTAAAATGAAAAATATGAAAGAGGTGCCAAGAAAGCCATGTCTGCAATGAAGACCTGCACAATAAACCAAAGAAACATTCCTTTTGGATTGGGGCTTCCAATATAAGCTGGAACGAAGAATCATTACCAAAGAAAAGGTTCAAGTCTGGAGCAATTAACTGGCCATAGAGGGTGAAAGCAAGCACTGGCACAGACATACAAAAACCCATGGCCACATATTTTTTCTATAACAAAAGAGATAATCATAAAGTAATCCAACAGTCCAAATTGCTTGATTTCCAGGACTGAACAACCATTTGGTTAGTACTACAAGAGGTTATTTAGCAACTTCCAATTTGAGCAATCGTTTGTTGGATTTAAATTTGTTTAGAGTTTTGATTTGGTTATGATCTCTCCAGCTGTGCAGCTAGGATAGTAGATACCAAATGCATGCATGAATTCACCTACTAACCCTACAACAACAGACTCTTCATAAATGCTGCATATATATCTCACTCTGCATTCCCAAATTCCAACATATTCATAGCTAATTCATAGAAATGTCAATGTGAGAGCAGGCCATAACTTCAAAGCACCACGTTAATATGCAGCCAACGTGTCCTAATTCCTGCACCATTTCAGTCAGTTATCTTTCCTGAGCGACAGATTGGGCTGGGTTATTACGGATTTTTGGATTTAGCTCGGTAGTTATTAGTTCTACTAGTTAGGATTATTAATCAATGGCTTATGTCAAGAGATGTCAGGAACATAAAACAATTATCGCAAGGAATAGAATTTTTTTTTTCTTTTTAGAATTTTCACTGATTTGGATCATTGAGTAGTTTCCAAATCTTGGGTGAGATTGCATAAGGTCATCTCTAATCTCTATCACAGCCATGAAATACAACTTGCCATTTGCTGGTTCATCATTGTCTGAGACTGCATTTTGGCTATTTACAAATACCACAGATTCACTAATCGAATTCCCCTACATAGGCCTTTGTCTTTACTACTAAAAGGACATGAAATTTATGAAGTGGTAGCGAAAGTTAAGTAACAGAAGCTTGTATTCCATCAAAACAGCCAAACATAATTAAGCCTCATCCCAATTGGGCAACTACGGGAGCTTGTGTATTGAGATAAGAGCAGTTAACACTAGGAATGCGAGAATTAACTAGGAACACATGACTTCACCCCCGGAAACACATTTTGCCAGCAACAGGATAATGAGAAGAAAGCGAGGAAATGGGCCAAGGTTTCTATCATTCAATTAAGGTATTCAGAGGGTGAGGGTAGTAGGGAATGGATGATTTTGCCACTAGGAACACAGGTCTTCCTACAAAAAAGGAGACTGAATGAGAGATAAAGTGTGGAAAGGTGAGAGTTTTCAAATGGCAATGGGACTGGGATTGTCTGCTGAGATTGTGAGAGGACATTTTTTTGAGTTTCTAGTTTCGTTTTCGGACTCAGGTTGTTGTTGAACTGTCCACCCTGAATTTTTTTAGGAAAACCAACACTGGACCTGATTAACTATCACAAGGTGTGTAATACCAATGAGACATTTAACTACAATAATTAAAGTAACATTTTTACGCTATTACCATAAAAAAAGTAAATCAAAACCCTTGAATTAGAAAAAAACATTAGAGAGCAATCAGCCTTCAGCACAGTTAACCAGCCCAAGTATTAAAATATGTGGCTTTATGCAACTGTTTATAACAACATACATAAGTACTTTGAGCTAACTTAACAAAACCAGAAGCAAGCTAAGCTCATATCAGTATGCTAGCAAGAACAAGCGATGCCAAGAGCTCATCAACACACCAGGATTTCCAGATGTCTCAGACTTGGGCAAATCAGGTAATGCCATCTCTGCATAATAGTTTAGCAGATGAATATCAGATATAATTCAAAGATGTAACTCCAGTGACTGCAGTAATCTTTCAACAAAAAGCAATAAAATATGTCCATCATTACTTATCAATAACAACTTATAAACCTGGTCGCTGTTCAAGTTTTTGGCAGGTAATACACTTTCGCTTAAAATTGATTTTGGCAACTCAAATGCATAGGCAAACATAAAAGACATGATATGCGGATGCACCATTTCCTCACAGCCTCACCTTGTATATTGTTTCATTTGCCATTGATAAGGTAGATTATTCACAATATGTGAACACATTAATGCCAACATTTTCAGTATTCAATAACCTGAACCATAGGATTCAGTACTTCAGGCAAAACACAAATGCCTGGAAGTTCCAATATCAGAACTTTGAAGGAGAACAAGAAAGCTAACCAACCTGGTGCACAAAATGACAGGGATGACAGTGAAGATGTTAAAGGCCAGGGAGCAGCAATATTGTCATTCAAGTCACAAGTAAAGCTAACGCCTGACGAATTATCAAGTACCACATCTGCAGGAAAGCTCCGAAGCAAACAACCTGCATCTATGAGTGATTAAAGATTAGATGCAAGAGAACAAGCAACTGCAACTGTTCTCTATGCCAGATGTAAGAAACTCTAAACAGCAGAATAAAAAGACAACAGATAAGAAGCTTTGAATAACGACAGACCTTGTTGCCCATTTGCTGCTCCAGTAGCAATTGACAGACAGCAGAAAAGGACAAAACCAGATTAGCAAACAAATGCAGGTCTTAATTTAGGGTTATAAAGCTAAAAAGTATAGGGAAAATGAAATCAAAGTAAGCCAAAGCATGATTACCCTGAATACTGAAGTCTTTCAGGTCAATATCACACAGCTCATAGACATTCATCATGACGCCACCCTTTTGTAGCATAGAACCAAATAAAGTTGCACAGTTAATGGCCTGTCTATTTGTAATCAGCATCTGTTTTTGGATGTCCATGATGTAAGAAGTTAATGAACTACAGCAGGAAGGATTGGGTGATGCAGTGTCCATGCATGCCTTAATTACTGCAGACGGCTCTTCGAACTTCAAAGGACAAACTGCATTGAAACAGACCTCAAATCAGTTTAGAGATTAACTGTGAGAACTTGAGTACTCTCAGAACCACTCCTTTGTGATGAATTATGAAATGTCCTAAACATCAGATCATGACTGGAACTGGCTAATTGAGCATTTAGGCATTTTACATTTGCAATTAATATATCGAATTAATTTAATTGTGCATGTAACCTGTATACAGTCAAAGCTAGGATTGGAATTCAGCCAGCTCACATTCGAGCAAATTCAACAACCCTAACACCATTTGTAAAAATCCCAACTCAAAATTAACATAACCATATTCCTAAAACTCAAACCCAATCTTGTAGAATTCAATTTAGGTTCAGGTCGACAGCTCAGGATGGCAAGTTTCATCTTCTGTGCATGAGCATGCGACCAACGTAATGTATCAACCAATGGCAAACATGTTCATAGAATGTAGATTTTGAAGCTTAGTGTCAAAAACAACTTTGTTAATGCAATACACACAGATACATACATACATACATACACAAATGCGCGCACACGCAAGAAGTATAAAAAAAAAAAACTCACTTAGTGCACACAAGGAAGAGTAATGCTGCAAGAAACACAGGGCAAAAGCCAAGCTGGGAGACCAAAAAGAATTAAGCAGAATCCAGCAAGAAGAAAAATCTAAACCTAGTAGGGGCAGGGGCACCAAGCAGCCACTGGTAGGCCAGAGCAGAAGCAATCATCTAGGACCCTGAGCAAACGAAAGAGTACAGATCTAGGGGAAGTCATTTTCATGAGCAGTGGAATTCAACCATAAAGGACCCTAAGCAAACAAAAGAATACGGATATAGGGAAGTCATTCTCATGAACAGTGGAAGTCACAGATTCCAGATTACTGGCAATTGACTTAACTGATAGCACATTGCAGGGTACCATTGAGAGCAGCTGGTGCTTGAAATAGGTCAGCTGCTGGTGATCAGCTTTGGCAATGGGTACCTTCCTTTGTGAATTCTTTTTTTAAAAAAAAAGGTATAGAAGTTAGGTAGGATGGTTCTTTTATATTAAGTTCTGGAAATCATGCTGGATTAGTTCACAGTGCACTACCCCCAAACTTGTCCTAAACAGATTTGAAAATTGGATTGCAGTTCTCCAGCCAAATCAACCCAAGCAACCAAAAGGGACAACCCAACTTGTCTTAGCTGAAATTCAGGTTTGGTTCACCTACACCATGCTTAACCCCACTCAAAGCACACTTGAGCAACTTGTACTGACATGTCCATTGGAACATGTTTCTGTCTATTTGTGAGAGTGAAAAACTGATAATTGAATGCATGGTTCCCAAATGAGCCGATTTGACCAGTCAGTTAATTCAGTTAATTTGTTCCCTTGGATTTCTATATTCCAAAGCCTAACTAGACAAGCAAGGTGAACTGTCATTCTCACTGATCAACTAGGTTGACTAAATTTTCAGAATTTGGGTTGATAAACTAAACATCTTGTGTGTGCTGTTACACAACTCTGCAGAAAGAAAAAAGCAAAGACATCATAACTCCAAGGAAAATGCACAGCGACAGTTTCTTTTCTTAGAACATTCAATATAAAATTATACATAAGTTCTCAACAAGGGGACAATTGATAGTAGAATGCAAAGGCCTTGAATGTTGCAAACAATCACAATATAGATAATAACTCAGCAAGGATGTGTGACGGAAAATTGGCTAAACGCGACAATATATTAAAGGTATTAAAAAGAAGTAAACCATCATTACCTCTCATAAGTGCCTGAATTACAGAAAGAAGAACGAGGAATTTAAAGCAGTAGGAAGGAGTCAGAAAAATTATGAGTATAATGAGAGTCCAAAGTGAACCTTTGTTAACTGTGCAGCTGGACAATATCCGAAATGCTGTATTGGCAGCATCTGCTGGGAGTTTCCTAGAAAGCCATGCATAAACTATAGCTTTACAGTCGTTGAGAGCATTCATCTGAGTAGTTATTCCAGCAACATTAGGAATTTTTGCCACACTAGATTCACTTGACGAGATGTGAAAAGCAGCATCAGCAATAGCAGATTCACAAGAAGGTCTACAGCACTCTTTCAGTTGATCAACAGTGCCACAGGCATCTAGTAATTTGCTTGTGTTCACTATTTTTTCAAAAGTTATTACATCCTTCACAGGACAAGATCCGCCAGTTAGAACTGATGAATTTACAGAACAGAGCATAGGGATTGTGTTATTTGCTCCTTTGCTAGCTAATATACTCATAATATCTAGGAAACAATCATCAGCAACTGCTTGCTGCAGAACTAATGCATATGAGCCATTGTATCGATTACCCTGGAAAATGTGCAGCAGGCTAGTAACCTGTGGACAGCATATCACATTCCCAACAAGTGAGGATAAAGGTGCATAACAATCAGAAGCCGTCATTTCAAGTATGTCTGACATGGCAGAAAAATTTACAGGGCATTTCCCAGTCAATATTGGATCATATGTTATTGGAAACGAAGGATACATAGGTGGCAATACTTCCCCAGGAGATGGTAAGGGCGGAAACAAAATAGGTGAAATATCAATGGGATCAAAGAGTTCTGCTGGTGGCTTAGAAAGAACAAACGTGTTATGACTGTCAGAATTGGATATGGATGGCGTCTGTGCCGCAATCACATCCTGGAAAAAACGTTTCCATATTATGAACAATAGAAGTCCATGGAAAGACCCTGCAATGGTAAATCAGCTCCAGTTATATTTTTACCAAACTGATAATCAATGTAGAAAACAAAGATGAAACTACAGATAGTAACATTGTCTACTAATAGGTTCTGCATATGCAAGCAATGTATTGGAAAAATTTTGGACTTACAATGAATCCTTAATATTAAAAAGTGGTATGGTTGACATTGACTTAATAGGCCTGTCAGAACTGGAATTCATATAGCTGGGCTCAATTACTACTGACAAATTACAACTGAAGAAGACCGATGTTCCATTCAAGCCAACCATAAAGTACATATTTCTACATTACAGTCATCATCACTGGAAAAGGGAGAAAATCTGTAACAACGACTAGCATTTCAACTGATCTTTGCAAATGCAGTCTTCATTTGATCGAACATGTCAGACTGGAATCATTGCTTTGCAATTACTAGAAATGATGACAAACAAAAACAAAAAGCATCGAAGAGAAACAACACAATCAGAGAAACCATTAAAAATCCAGATGACATGCTCTACAATTGAACTAAAAAAGTGTTTAAAAATCCACACAATGATTGAGACAATAAAAAAATAATTTAAAAATCAAGGCAATGGTTGAGGTAATTATCTGATTTAACACTTTGGTTAACACTGCAGCCATGGCATTCAAAATTACATTTTAAAAGAAGTCCAAAAGAGTTTAGCTGCAATGAGAATTTGACAATGTATGAGAAGCATGATGAGCAAAGGATAAGAGGATACCAGTTGCAATTAGAGGCAGTGGCCCATGCTCAAATTACAAGCGAATTTTCAAAAGGATGTGAGTCGGGATAACAGTCCATACATGTCAAACTGCTAAAATGGCAGATATTTGGAACACTGGAACAAGATTTGCTAGCCATCCAAAGAGTAGGGACCAGGATTAGCCAATGGTCGCTGAACTAATAACTGAGTAGATCAAAAACCGAGATTTTCCAGGAAAAAAGAACACCAAGGATATAAAGAAGAAACTCACTTTTGAGATGGGTGATGGCTCTAAAACTCTCCATCGCTCCACTAACCATTTGGCAACATTTACATGCACTAGAATAGCAAGTAGCAAATCCAATATTCTACAGATGAATAACTCATAGCTTTAAATATCAGATACACAAAATGCAGCAACAATTCCTGTATTAGCAAAACCACAATCTCGTTAAAAATTCGAGACACCAACATCAAGACAAGGCGGAAAAGAAAATAAAGGTGAAAGTGCCACTGGACTATTGGACATGTCACACCAGGAAAAGTAAGAATCTTCACTTCAAGACAAGCGATATTGATCTATTTATCGAAAGATATCCCTTTGATTAAGCCCAAAAAACAAAGAACAAACAACGGATATAAAGACAAATGTGGGAAATGAGAATAGAAAACAATAAGGACAAACTTTCCTTGGATGCCATTACGATGTCACATCTGTTTTTCACATGCACGGAGTTCCCAAGGATGGGATAAAAGTGTCAACATGCTAACACTCTATAAACAGCATTACAGATAATTTCTCAAAGAGAAATCTATCACGTTTGATACAGTCAATGGCCCAATGCCTTCGATTACGGACAGTCTATAACCCTTGTGTGTACTCTCAAACTCATTTCGAACCAACATTCACATCGAAGCTCAGAGGCTGACCATGTAAAAAGCTAAAATGGACTGATTGAAAAACAGCAGTCTCAAACAGCTAAGGGTAACCAGCTCTATAGCTCTTTAAGAGCACTTTCTAAATACTCATTTCTTCTGCAGATAGAGCATCAGCATTCCCAAAAATGCAATTCCTAAATCGATCACTTCCAAACAAAGAACAAGCGACTGGGACTATAACCAGTACAAAACTACAACTCACTACCACGGATTCAACTCTCGAGTAATTTTCTCAAGTGAGAACCAAACACTAAATCAGGTTAGAAGCTAAGAACAAGAAAAGCAAAAACAATTACAAAAATTTTCAGCACGCACAACTAGTCGAGAAACAAAAACCTAAAAATCCATGAGCTCAAGCAATCAAAGCAGCAAAAGCCACGGGCATCGACAGGAGCTGAAGCAAGCCATTTCCTCCTTCGACTTCGAGCATATCAGAGGGGGGATACCTTATTTTTCTTTCCACCAACCAAGATTTGGGTTATTGCTTCGTTCTCTGTCGTTATTAGACGTCCTTCCAGTCCCGGTTTTCGCCTGCGGTAAAGCAACCTTTTTGCTTGCGGCGGATTCCAGTCTCGGAGTGGTTTTTTTCTTTTTTCTTTTTTTTTTTTCTCTCCCCTCTGCCTTCTTTGAATGATTGCCTGGGTAGCTCCTTTCCCGCGCGTGGCCCCCACATTGCCCGAAATTACGAACATGCCCCCAACTAGAATATTCTTCTACTCGCGAGACTTTCTGTGGGCCCTATCTTCCGGGCGTACGTATTTATCCCTCCAAAGTCCAAACGGGCGCATCTGCGGTGCGATACAGATAGTAGTGAGTATTGTTGCTTGGTAGCGGCGCGAAGTTAAAAGCCGCGAGAGCGATGCAGAGAATGCAGGTCCCTTAATCTTGTTCCCAATTATTATGTTGAGGTCTCCCGAAAGTAATTCAAAATTATTTAACAAAAAAAAATTCGTTCAATATATTTTGCGTTTAGCATTTGATAAAATTTAATGAAAAACTTTTT
>JAXCLR010009893.1:0-13849 GCA_035584095.1 Annona squamosa | reverse complement strand
TGAACCTGTTGTACCTAGCATTGTTGAGGTGATCCTCAGTCTAAGTCATTATTTTTGTACAAATATGAACTCATGATAGGTTATGTTTTGCTGTATTTTTTTGTACTGTATGAACATCTATTCACAGCAATTCCCGAGGATGAACCATTGCAAATTTGCAACATGCCAACATCTTTCTGTTCATCTCCTTCCGGTTCTTGGAAGAGAATAGCTAGGACTTGATATTGCGGTTGAAATTAGATGTCGGATGAAAGAAGATAAAAGGGAGCCGACGAACCGGGATTTCTGTTGTGAGCTGCCGGGGATATTGATCGTTGCTGCCGTGGTGAGTGCTGGTGCTACTCTGGTGCAGCAGCTGGGATGAGGTCGCCGGCGTCAGAGGCAGAGGCGGAGTAGCAGCAGGAAGGAGGCAGTCGGGCGTGTTAAAAACTGAAGGAGGGAGGCAACCAGGCAGGACGAGAGAAGCCACTCTCTGGGATGCAACTGCTGTGGGCGACTAGCCGGCCGTTTCTGCGGCTACCGTGCTGATTGCTAGATGCTGCTGCTGCTACTACTATGGTGCCGTGGCTGGGACGAACTCGCCGACGTCGGAGGTGAAGAAGGATCTGGATTCTGAACGACAGAGGAATTCTTGAGGACGAATCGCAGTCGCCGAGATCTGCTGCGGTGCTGCCGGCAGAGGAATTCTTGTCTCAAGGATGAATCACAGTCGCAGGAGAGCTGGAGAGGGCTATGGGAAGATCAAATTTGGTGGATTGTAGGAAAATTTTAGGGGGGAAAATCCGAAATCAGGGCACCCATCGTTATCGCACGAAAATTCACTTTTATACAGTAAGCTATCAATTCGGGTTCAGGTTGCGCGGGTTAGGGTTCTTATCAACCCGAAACCGAACCGATTTCAAATCGGTCTCGGGTTCAACCCGAGAAATTGGGTTCGGGCTAGAAAATACGGGTTCGGCGGGCCAGATTCGGGTTGAACTCGGCCCAAGTTGCACCCCTACCAACCATGAACCAGAAATTTCGGCCAGCCCCAAATCCCCTTCCTTATCTAAACAGCAAAATCTTCCCAAAGTGGCCGCACTTCATCATCGAGTTCATCACCGAAAATTCTCAAGCAGCTAATCACCGACAATAGCCATTAAACCCACCGCATGTTCATTTCAACAACCTGCAATTGGATCAACGAGTAGAGAACTCTGATTGATTCGGCACTATCTTCTCCATTGCAAGCAATTGTCCAGCATCCCCATTTTAGAAACCCAGCCTCCGTCATCCACCCAATCAGACGACAGCCAAATAGATGCCTGCCCGTATTGCAAAAGTCCACTATCCCAAAGGAACGAAGATGGTTGTCCTCCAAATAGCTCACACCAGCCATGTCCTTGCCCTTGCATCAGTTGGATTTTCGACAGCAAGCACCTCTCCAGTCAAAATCAGGCAGCAGCAAAGCATCAAGCACCGGCAGTTATTTTTCGGTAAACCAGAGCACTCATTTTCACGGCAGCGAGCCCCTTCAATCTGCCTTCTTTCAGCACCTAGATCAGAACTCTCCATGGATTAAAGCATCGATCTTCTAACCAGCAGCAAATTCGCTGTCGTGCATAGCACTTGACCGAAAAATTCGAAAACTGCCAGCATGAATCAGTTTCGGCAATTCACAAACCGTGGTTTCGCAAGCCACCAATAGCTGCCATGTGAGCAATCAAACGAATCCAGAAGCCTCAAATTCCAGCAGCCATGATGTCAGCTCTTCCAACGTCTGGCCAGCTGTAGCCGATTCCACGAGCAAAATGCTCGCCTCTCACCATCCATTTTCTCCCATTTAGAACACCAGAAATCAGCTCTTTTCTTTCACGTCTGTCGCGCCTTCAAATCTTGGCCGGCAACTCTATTTGGGTGCCCAATTTTTGCTAAGCTAATTGATGCCAAGAATCAAATTCGGCCAATCATCGGCGTCAGAAGCAGCCTTATCTAGCCACGATCTCTTTTCCAACTGGCCAAGCTCATGCAGAAAGAAGAAACGGGCAAGAGCAGCTACAGGCGAAGACAAAAGCAGAATCCCACATCGGATTCCAAGTCTAGCAAAGGGGGTTCTCTAAAACTATAAAAGGGGTCCCTCCACTCATACCAATATACAACTCTCTCCCATCACTTGAAGTGGACCCATTTAGGTGGGACCTTTGCCAAGTGGAAAAAAGCTCCAAGGGCTTGGATTGCTTCTCAAAAGGGTGATCTTTAAGCAAAGATTGGGGTAATAAATTTTCTATTAATTATAATTTTCTCTTTAATGCTTTGTAGTTGTTAATTTTAGATTTGTAATATTTAGCATAAATTTACCGCTTTATGCATTGTAATTTTCAAATTAAGTTTAATGCAATTTTCATTCCTGTTTTCATAAATTAAATTTTACTTCTGTAGTCTTTTAATTACTGTCCTAATTTAGATTTAATTTTAGTTAATTGCAATTTCTCCTCTTCTTTCTTGGTCTCTTTCTCTCTCTTATTTATTTGCTTTCTCTCTCTTCTTTCTTTCTCTTTCTAATTCTCCTTTCTTCTTTCTCTCTAATTTCTTCTCCTTTATCTCTAATTTCTTTCTCTCTCTTCTCTATACCCTCTTACACTTTTTTCTTTTTGCTTAAAATAATTCAAAATTATATAGTCTTTCCGTGGATTCGACCTGACTCACCGTTATTCTACACTATCGCCCGCATAGTGGTAGCTTTAATGTGTTTCGGTAAATTTTAATTAAATTGGTGATCACAGTGCTTTTAACGACAAACACTTGGTGCACATCAATTATACATGGATTTACTACTCCAAGTTCAATAATTTTTATATAAGTCTTCCAATGTATATAAAGCTAATTACACCCTATTCAATTGCTATGTTCTCATGCCATTAAATAAAGTAGAATTGATAAGTTCATAACCTGTTGATTGACTACACAGGGTTCAACGGTATATTTCTATCCATTAAACAACTCTCCTTAACAAAGAGGAAACCTATGCCCTACACACGGATCTAGCAGAGATTTTCCTTTTTTAAGGATTAATCGAGCAATTAAATCATCTTACAAAGTAGTTAATCTTGTAAAAAGCATTAAACCACATGTGCAAGGGTAAATCACACATAATCATATAGAAAAATCAAATATTCATTCCTGAATTTCAAAAAATTAATACAATATAATTAGATATCAATTCATCCTAACTATCAATCTAAAGAAAGTTTAGTTCACAGACATGATCATAAAACCCTTTACATCCATTATTGTAAGTATCCAAAAAACAGAGAAAGAAAAAATAGAAAGAGAAAGAGAAAACTGGTTTTCCGGTAGTTTCCACGAAAGGGGTTGAATCTTCTCTTCAATCCGCATTTCAATCGAGTTATCTTCCTTCTTTGGATGTCTATTTCGGCTCTGGGCCCTCTTTCGCGGGCAAACCCTAGGTTTCTATTTATATTTAAGATTTGTGCAGCACACGTACGGAAATTCGCGCGTACGGATGTGTAGTGGCACCTAGGCGCCCCTAGCTGGCGCCTAGGTGCTCACTCTCTATGTGCTGGGTAACTTAGAAACCTGTCTGGATGCCCTAGGAATTCATGCCTTGGAACCTAGGCGCCAACTCTCTAGATGCTTCATTAACCTTTCCTGGAACATCTATGTGATCATGCCATGGTGCCTAGGCGCCAACGCCCTAAAAGCTTTTGTCCTTCAAACACTTCTTAGCATGTCTGCATGTTGGTGAGGTGGCGCCTGGGAACCCCTAGCTGGCACCAACTCCCTGGAAGCTACTGGTTGTTAGTTTGCTGGAGTTCTTGCAAAGGCATGTAGGGTGGCGCCTGGGCACCATCCCACTGCTCCTTGACTTGGTTTTGTTCTGCATTCCACTCGCCCGCATGCCTTTATATTGTCCGTCCTTCCTACAAAAAATGAATAAACCAAATAAATGAACTAAAAATTGTCTAATTCATGCTAAAATGCATAAAAACTAAATAATGCTCCAAAAATGCAAAGCGAGTAAAAATTAAACTACATTGGTGCAAACTAGGTCTAATCTCTTAGACTAACGTACAAATATAGTATGAAATCCCCACCATTATATACATGGGTAGAGTAGATTTCTTCTTTCTTTTCTTCGGTAGTTTCTATGGGTAATTCCCCAAAGCTGCTTATTCTACAAGGCAACCCCTTTTTAATTTTTTTAAATATCCAAGCCAAACATTATATTTAAAATTATTTATTTACTTAAATATAAAAAATCAATTTGATTGAAAACTTCTAAATTCTATAATATTAAAAATATATCTATAAAGAACCTCGTGTATTTAAACTTATGTGAATATATACATATCTAATTAGTATGATTTTTATGTCATACAAATTCTAATCGATGATTTGGATTAAGATAAAATTTTTTAAAAATAAAAATAAACTAGTTGCTCATGCAATCTATTTTATTGGAGATTACCCTATGTAGAGAACAATATTCAAGTACAATTAGATTGCATTATGATGCAGTTAACTGTAGATGAGGCTCAACCCACTATAAAATAAAAATTTTAACCATCAATTGTATTTAAATTTATTTATTTAATATTATTCTAATTTTTATCCAAATCAGATATGCGCATGAGCACCATCAAGGTAATAAAATATCTTAATTTAAAATACAACTTGAAAATTGATAATAAATTAAGTTATTTTATTATGTTGGTTTTGTAGCATTTCATATGCAGCATATTTTTAGTCTATTACATGATGATCCTAAAATGTTTCCTTCAAACCGTGTGATTATTCCCACTATAGCCCATTCATGACTTAAATAAGGGAACCAGGGCCAACCAGTTGGTAGTGGCATTGTCCCCAAAAGTAAAAGGTTGGGTTCTAATGGTATTGAATACATTTTGTCTCCCAATTTGTTTAGAAAATATATCTCTCTGGTTATTTGTTGAGCTATGTCTCTAGGTTTTTTGGTGGAGTTGTATGTTTAAATTTCTAGATGTAAGCAAATTGTCTCCATCAATTTGTAAGAATGTTTCAAGAGTTTCATTATAATAGACATTTAGTATGAATGTGAATACACCCATAAAAAAGTAAACCAAGGGTTGTCACACATCTATATCAAAAAAAAGAGTTGTCGCATATCTAAGGAAACAATGGTAAGGGTTCTTAATTCATTAAGTTTTCCATAGTAAAAAAGATTTTCTTCTAATTTTTTAGTTATTTTTCATTTATTCAATTTCACATTATTAGATTCTCTATAAAGCAAAGAGGACTTCTTACATCCTACATCATTTCTTTCACCTGCCTTATAATTTTTTTTTTTAAAAAAAGTTTTTATTAGTTTCTTCTTTTTTTGGTTTGAAGGTTGAGAGATTCTATGACAATGTTGTTGATTTTGTTTGATAACTACACGAAGAGGAAAGGATAAATTCGTCCATCATGTATTGTCTCTTGCCTTTTGGTAAGAAGATTTCTTTTAGGATTTCCTTGTTCATTCTTATTGATTAGTTTCATATTGGGAGATTTTTATTTCATTAAATTCTATTTTGGCGGTCGTGGCAATTCCCTTGTTGATTTAGTACGAAGATTGAGGATTTGCAATTTTGAGATTTAGTTCCTTATGTTAGTTTTGGGATATAATTGAGATGGGAAAGTTGACCACATACTTACCTTTGGATATGATTTGGTTGGGGAAGTTGATCCCCAGGTTGCTTTGGACATGATTCAGATGGGGAGGTTGATCCCCGGTAATGGTTCAAGATGTTAGATTGATTTGGAGTAGGTAGTCTTCAATAATAGTTTGGAATTATGAATTGGGAGTTCGTAATTTAAGGGCTTGATCCTCAATTGAGTTTTGGTTTTTTCTTAAGGCTTGGGAATCAAATTCCTAGTATTGATTATAGAGGCTTGATTGTAGGATTTCGATTAGAGGTTTTGCCCTTTGTGCTCGATCACTACATGATCGAATATTGTATGTGCTAATAAATTTTGTTAGGCTCTATGGAACTGATAAAAGAAGAGACAAAAGTACAAAGAGAAATCTAAGAAAGAATATGATTGATTGCATGCAACATAAGCAATAATCCAAGGAAGACACCACGAGTTATAGTGGTTCGGTTAACGTACCTACCTTACTCTCCGAGTCAACTCTTTGACTCAATTTTTACTAGTCAACTTAGAACTCAAGTTACAGTGGTACAATCTCAATCGTTTTCTAAACTATACAAATGGCTCCATTTGGCACGTGAAGTTTTTTATAAATCACAATAAAAGTTTTTCTCTTGAATTAGACTAGACTAAACAAAAATAAAATAAAGCTTACAACTAATTGAACAGCGCAAAAGCATAGAGATAAAGCTCTAGTAAAACTTCAAAAGATTCACAACACAATTTCATACTAACTTATTACAACTATTTATCTTAAACTAAATATAAGTAACACATTTGAAACATTAAATTCTTAATCTGTCCATCATCAAAACACTATAATTCAATAGATTTGAATGTTATCGCGGACTGAATAATGGCTAAAAATTGAGGGATTTAGGACCCAACATCGAATTGGTCATGGATGAGATGGAATGTGTGGGACGGATATTGTTGGGTTGAACGTTACGAGGCTTAGGCCCTTCAGTTGGTTGGATTGTTCAATGAAATAAAATGATTAATGGTGAATCTACTATGATTTTGATAATGCTAAAATGGTAGACAAAGATAATAATGGATTGATAGGAAAAGCGGAGTTAATCTTCTTGAGTTATAAAATGTGTTTATACTGCAAGGTGTGATAAGATGAGTTGTGTGTAAGAACCTCATATACAAGGGATCTTGATTCAAGTGATTGGATTGTGAGCATCTTGGATGTTTAATGGGCTTGAAAGAATATGAAGTTCATGTCTCGAGATGACTTAATGTACAAGTTTTTAGGATAAAACTTTTTATTAGAGGGGTAGAATATAATAAATACTTTTGGTATTAGCAATGATATAAATGGAAGGTGATATGTAAAATATATCATAAGAAGCTAAAAGGTAGTATGATTTTTACGAATTAAGGATTGAATATATGAAAGATTTGTGAGTTATGACAAACATGCAAATTCTAAATGTTGAGAACTAAATGAATGAATCCAAATAAATGACTTAGTGGAAGGTGGGGATGAGTTTCAATAAGTTTTTAAATGACTTTGGATGTGTGAGAGCCTTTACTTGATTAAATGTTAGATTTTTGAAATACGATACTTGTATATAGATCTTGAACCTAAATCTTGGAAAAAGCATAACTTAGAGTTAACTAAACTTGAAATATGTCTATGCACAGATGCGAACCCTAATGTGTTTGAAATGGATATGCATGGACATATGAGTAAGATTTGAATGATAAATTTGATAGAATAATGTAAATGAGACTTATTATATAGTTGAGCCGGAAAGAACTAAGATAGTGAAAATGACCAAGGATCATTAACAAAAGTAATGATTTGCATGAGAATAATGTTAATCATAATTAAAGTATGCATATGAAGTTTGAGAATGAATTTGAGATCATAATTTTGATAATGGAGCTTTTAGGATCTTAGAGATGTTTGGAGGATAATTGAATATAAGGAAATTAGGTTGATTTATTTTGAATCTAAGCATGAATTTTGGTTGGAACTGATGTGGTTTCATGGTTGGACCGGTTTTGTTGAATGACTTACATGAATTTTCTTAATTTGTGATTTGCGACTTGTGTAGAGAATGTAGGGTTATTAGAATTTGAGAATTTTGTGGGAAACCCTATAAATGAGATATTAGAAGTGATTAGAACTGATTTTGGATGAGATTATGACTTGTTTGGAGGAATCTCATGCATTTTAAATGAGTCTGATTTGATTTTCGCATATTACCTATGAGATGTTTAATGATAAGGCCTATGTGAATAATGTGTTACACCTGCTTGGGAGCATACGTGAGGGGATGTGACTTATGATGGACTTGATAAATATGGATTATATAAATCGAAATATAGTTTGATCTTTGTTCTTGAATATAAAACTTCAAATAGGCTGGGTAAGTTTCAATACACAAATCTTTGCTTTTGATGTTGTACTCAATTATTGAAGTATAAGAAAATGATTTTTGTTTCCTATCTAGTTATTTAGATTACTAATGCATATGAGAATATAGGAGAGTATGGAGGTTATAATTGATATTCATGAAAAACGATTATTTGCTTTTATTGTGAAATAAACAATATAAATCAGGGTAATTCACTGAAATTATTTTAGGTCGAGAATTGATAACATTTTATTAATATTAAAATAAAAGATGTTTGATTATGTTTAAATTAAATTTTAAGGATGAAATTTTTGTAAGGTAGGTAGAATGTAAGACCCTATATATATTTATCTATTTATAAAGATTTTTAGCATAGAGACTATTTTGAAAATCTTTATAGTAGAGTAACTATTTTGAAAATTAAAAAATTATTTAAAATCTAAATAATAGAAATGGCATAGCTTAGGCAAAAAAAGAAGAAGAAAACAATAGAAAGGAAAAAAAGAAGAAGGCAAAAAATGAGAGAGAGAGAGAGAGAGAGAGAGAGAGGAGAAGGAGAGGTAAGAGAAAATCTTTAGGGTTGATTTTATTTGATCAATTTGAAGTTGGAGGATTTAGGCAAAAATTGATGGAAATTAATATAAACAATCTTTTTAATCTTTCTTTTTTTTATTTATTGTATTTGTTTAATATATTTTGATGATATGAAAGAGATTTAACATGAAATGAAGATCTTAGGGTTAGAAATTCTAAACACTAATAGGGTAGAGGAATGGAATTTTTTCATGAAGATAAAATAGGAGCCCAAAACCTAGTTGGATAATTTTTTTGTGATGAAATATAATTATTATTTTAAATATTTGATATAATGTGAAAGATGGATATATACAGATAGGTGATTAAAATTTAAGAATTAGAAAATTAGGGTTTTTGAGGAGAAAAATAAAGAAAATTATTTTTAAAATAATATTTAAGAATATATTATTGGAATTTTGTAAAGTCCAAAGTTGAAGCCTCTTTTATTTTGATGCTTATAAATGTTGATAGATGTTTTTTTCTTCTAGCATGGATGTTCTCTAATAAGTTTGATCTTTTGGGGCTGTTTAGCATTCTGTAAAAATTTTTGACGTGTTTACAGGATGAAAACAGGTCAGTCGGTTGTCATTAGGATGAGAACCCATTAATGCATCTGCCCACTATCATAAATGCGTGCCTCTGCAACTGTTGTACGTGGAAATGCAAGTGCTGGTGTTGGTTGGAATATGCGCGGAGATGGGTTGGCGTAAAACGCGGAACAGTGGTTGCAGAAACTATCCATTTTCAAAATTCATGTTTTATCGCCACCCTCGAAGCTTTCCCCATCTTGCGTACAATGACTGATTGACAGAAGGCGCAGAGATGACGGAATGTTTTTTACCCCAGTGCCCCTCATCGTGAAAACTTTTAAAACTGTACTAGAGTTTTAACGAATGCCAAACAGTTCCTTTATTTGAGATTTTAGAAAAACTTTTTTTTTGAGATATATGATTTTCTTGACTTTAGTTATTTAATTAAGTTAAGAAATATGAAAAATTTATTTTGAGTTGATGATAGATTTATAAATTTTTTTTAGCAAGGAAATTATTTGAGTTAAATAGATATATTTAAGATGAGTATATGAGCACGGACATACAATGTTAAGCATGACATACGATTATTACCCGAGCGAATAGAAAGAGTTACGGTTTATTGTAGTATAACCATATAAAATGTTTGATGATATGAGTCTACCTAGTGTGCTAGGATACATGGATAATGATGATGATGAAGGAAGAGGATGAGCATTTGGAGCATGAGTACTTGCATGCATTGTATGGATGAGCTTATGGATTTTGAAAATTTTGGTGTTTAAGTTATTTTGTGGAAATAATGTTTATTTGGTTTATAGAGTGTTTTGCCATTATCCTACTCATTGAGTTGGCCTGGACTCACTTTTCTTATTTTGATGTTTTAGATGATAGGATGGGGGTAGAAGTCCAGCATAAGATTGGTGCTCAAACAAAATGAGAAGAGATCCTAGTAGGTATATATGAATTATTATCCTAATTAGTAGAAAAGATTAAATTTAATTTTTATGCATAAATGAATTATGTGGTAAAGACTTCTTGTAAAGCTTATTTTATTATAGAGTTGACATGTTTAAAATAAGAATATGAGCGCGGACATAATGTATGAATGCATTGTTAAATGTTAAGCATAGCATGCGATGATTCTTTGAGGTAGTTGGAGAATAAGAGAAATTATGGTGTAATGCAATATAATTGTGTAAGATGTTTGATGATGATCAGTCTATTTGGTGCTCCAGGACACATGGATGATGATGATGAAGGAAGAGGATGAGCACTTGTATTGCATGAATATTTGGAACATGAGTGCTTGCATGGGCATAATATGGATGATCGTATGAATTTTGAGAATTTCGGTGTGTGAGTTATTTTGCAAAAATGATGTTTGTATGGTATAATGTTTTAGTGTTTTACTATTATCTTACTTACTGAGTTGGCCTAAACTTACCTTTTCTTAGGTTGATAGATGACAGGACGAAGGTGTGACAACCTACCGGCTAACCTTCCCCTTTAGCTAATGATTGTCACATTTTACCAGAAAATTTGGTAGAACATCTCCAGAATTTTTGAAGGGTTAGACGAAATCGCCTTGTATAAGTATTCTCATATCATACTATCCATTATACTACGTAACATAGAATATAGAATCTAAATCAAATAAATTTATCTAAATCCCCTCCAATTCTTTACTACATCACTCATTTATGTATAAAAAGGTACCCGCCTAACATCCATTAAAAAATTTTTAACAGTTATTACTGCTCTGGCTAAATAAAATAAATTATTCCCATTCTCTTTACCATCATTATTAACCATGCATCAACTCTATATACAAAAACAGTACTTACTCATATATTTATCAAATAAAATGTTATCCAATCTCAATCCAGTCATTTAAAAATATTAACATAAAAAATTATGAGTCCAGGTCAACTTAGTAAGTAAGATATCGATAAAATACTCAAACTTTAAATCAAACAAATATCATTTCCACAAAACTAAAACATACAAAATCTCTAAATTCATATATTCACTCATACTATGCACATGCAAGCACTCATGCTCCAAATGCTAATGTAATGCAAATGCCCATCTTCATTTGTTATCATTATCATCATCCATGTCTCTCGGCTCACTAGTTAGATTCATTATCATAAAACATCTTACATGGTTATAGCAGCTCCATGGAAATATTCCTTTTATTCTCTACTACACCATAACTTCCTTTATTCACTAGCTCAATTGAAAAATCATTACATGTTATGCTCAACATACAACAATGCACTTATACATCATACCCATGCTCATATACTCATTTCAAAGTATATTCATCAAATTCAAACAATTTACTTGCTTAAAAATTATAAATCCATTATCAACTCAAAATAAGTTATAATACTCCTTGACTCAATTAAATAAATAAAGTTAAGAAAATCAAATATCTCAAGAAAGAAATTTTCATAAATGTCGCAGATAAAATATCCAATTCATCATAAAATATTCATGCATGAAAAATAGACATCCATCGACATCTATAAACATCCAAACAAAAGGTGAAAAATCCTACTTACCTCTTATGCAAAATTTTCTAATCCTACTTTCGCTTTAATCTATACAAAACAATAATAATATTTATGAGATAATATTCCAAAAATGATTACTGCTAATTTCATCTTCAAATATGCTATTTTCCTCATTCTTAAATTCTAAACACCTATCTAGAGAAAAAACTGAAAAGAACTTGCTTACTTCAGTTTTCATCAATTTTTTCCTAAATACTCCAACTTCAAACTCTACCCAATAAATCTAAATCCAATAAATCTAAATCCGATCTAAGATTCACTCTACCCAAACAGAAATTGAAATCCAATCTAAGATTCTCTCTCTGCGTCTAGCATTTTTTTTCTACGTTTTCTTCCTAAGAAAGGTCGCTGGAAGCTTGGGGTAATTGAATTGACCTTTTCTCTCTCTGCTTCTGGCATTTTTTTCTACGTTTCTTTTTGCTAAGAAAGGTCGCTGGAAGCTTGGGGCATTTGACTTGACCTTTTATGATATTTACAATTTAGTCCTTGGTTTCCATAAATCATTATAGTCCATATGTTTAAAAAAAATCTTTATAAATAAATATATACGTATGTTTTAAAAAATCTTTATAAATAAATATATACATATGGGTTTCACACGAGGTAAGAACCGAACATAGAATTAGGGGTGAAAATAAGGTCGATTCACCCGCCCTGCTCCACCCCAATTTTACAGAGGGTCGAGGCAAGGATTTGAACCCAATAACGTGGTGTGGGTCAAGATTTTAGATCCATATTTCAATTCCAATGGGCAAGGCAGATCGATCATGTCCCACCCCGACCAGCAAGGTATGAATTATTTTTATAAACTATATGACTTATTTATATGAATGTTATTTTGTTGAATAAATATGTTTAACTTTATGACTTATTAATGTGAATATTATTTATGTTGATATATGTTTAACTTTATAACTTATTTATATTGATAAATTTTTATTTCTTAATTGCGTATATGTCGTTCAAGTTATCTCATTGATATATTTATCAATAAAATAAAATATATTGTTATGTTGTTTATATCTTACAAGAATGAATATTATTATTTTGCAATCTAACAATTTTACTTATAATTCAAATTTTACATAAATGTACTTTTAATGTTGATATACATATTTATTAAAGATAAGTTATAAACAAAATTATTTAGAAAATTTTACTAATGCTTTATTATGAAAATTGTATTTTACTCTCTAAATAGTAAAATATTGAATCATTTAACCTTTAAATTTATCATAAATATGGGGTTTATATTGATATGTATATAAATTTTTAAACTTTGACCCACTTTTTAAACCCGACTTCTTTTCCCGATACTGACCCAAAACCAACTTAAATTTTGTCTCGAGACCTCTTAAAGAAAGGTGATAGTTGGAACGACCTTGTCCCGACCCGGTATAAAAAGTAGGGTCAAACACAATTTTTAAATGTATGGTCAGGGTTAAAATAAATAAATTAAGTGTACAAGTAGTTATATAGAAATGATTGAAAACTAAGATAGTTGTACAGAAATATGCGAAAAAATAATTCAAATTAAGATAACTATATAGAGTGAAAAATTTTAAATAAAAAAGTTTTTATTTCGAAAACTTTTATAAATTACTAAACACCTAGGGAATCACGAACCCCCATTGTATGCACTGGAAGGTACTTCACCTTTTTTTTTGAAAATTTTTCATTAAACTGTTAATATAAGTGTATTTAAATGTATATCAATTTTTACCATTTTTGGAAACTTTTAGAATTTTTTTTAGATTTTTAAAAATCAGTGGCATTTTTAGTAATTTAAGTCTAATTTTGGAAATTTAATTTACTAAAAATGCCATTGATTTTTAAAAATTCAAAAAAAATTCTAAAAGTCTCCGAAAATGGTAAAAATTGATACACAAAAGAAAATTTTAAATATGCACTCGGTTACATTCAACCGCGACCCCGGGAATCACGGAGCCCAGTTTAGTGCACCCAGGTGCATTCAGCCTCAACGCACACGGGTGCACTGCACCTATTTTTTTATTTTTTATTTTTAAATTTTTTGATGAAGTTGTTAATATAGGTTTATTTAACATATGTATCAATTTTTACTATTTTTGGAGATTTTTAGATTTTTTAAAATCAGTGG